>BSQZ01000016.1:3504030-3511530 GCA_033239005.1 Lamellibrachia satsuma | reverse complement strand
GAAAGATTCATGAAATGAAAGAATACCAAATCGTGCACGGAGACTGGGATGCAAAAATCGGACCAGATGCATACGAATGAGTGGCTGGAACTGTGAGTTCTGGATCTTAGCGCAATAAAAAGAAACATGAAGAAGACAAAGAATTTCACGAAACAGCGGAACAATACGGCGCTGCCAGTCGGGTATGACCAGTTTCCCAACAAAGACACTAGGTGGCTGGATTTCTAATTATCAACATTTCTATAGGGTACGCATGCACACACGGGGTAAATTGCAACTGATAACGTTAAATCATTGAGACATAATTTTATATGCCAATGTAATCAATTAATCTAACATATATGACAAGTTTATGAGACTAAACAGGTCCTACCTAAAATACTTATCTAACATTAAATTAGTATATCCTATTTTTGTAACACCGTGTAAACACTGTAAAACAAAACCTTTCTTAATCGTCGTGAGATTCACAATGAATGGCACTTTCCCAACACGCTGTCTATGCGTCGGCCAAATCAACACGCGACTCGAGTTTTGTTGAGTGGCGGATAAGCGTACATGGCACGACTGATCCAGTTTAAATCAAATAAACATACGATTTGCAAAACAAGTTTAGCAATGGTCGCCTCGCATTATCGAAGCTAAACAAGCAAGTCGCTCTAAAATAAAAAAATTGAAGCACTACTGTTACTTAATAAAGATAATGTAATGCACAACATCAACGAATTTGGCCGCCGTCCAACACACAAAAAATAATGATTGATCGTCCTGAAAACGATTTTTTCAGCCATAAACGTTCTGTCTGACAGTTAACAATGATGCCGTTTCATCTCAGAAAATGTGTCTTGTCGTTGAAATTATTTTAGACGTGCACACTTTTTCATAATTGGTCGGTTCAAGCAACCAGACAACACTAATAACCCAACATTAGCATAGATATGAAAGAACACCTTTATACACAGGCGGTGTTTACTGTCGTTTATTTGAAACTGATGCAATTTTGTGTTTAATGTTACAAATGTCCTCCTCTGATGAACAAGTCCAGGTGTGTGTCACTTCGCCGTGTATTGACAATTAATTCTGATTTGATGAAAAAAATCCGACCAAATTAAAGGAGGGTGTCCGGGCATCTGAGGGAAACCCATGGATCCGATCATGTAATAAAGTGAATTATAATAAACTGTACCAAAATAAATATGTTAAACTATTCACACTAATTATACAATTGTGCAAAAAGATAACTAATTGATTTATTCACACTTTTTATTCATCAAATTCATATCAGGCGGAAGTAGTTAACACAGTATATAATTATATATATATATATATATATATATATATATATATATATATATATATATATATATATATATTTAGATATACACACACACACACACACACACACACACACACACACACACACACACACACACACACACACACACACACACACATATTTCAAGTTGTAACAAGATTTGCCATCCAAGCCAAAGGCCTAGATGGCAAGTGGACAAGGAACCCATTGGCTTAACGAGAGTCCAACAATGTTCATCTACGTGTAACCCGCCCTCCTGAGATATGTGTCAACTTTGTTTTTAAACATATTAACGTTGCTAGCAGTTATAAAATCCGTAGAAAATTTGTTCCATTCATTTATTGTCCTCTGTGAGAAAGAGTTCTTCCTGATATCCAATCTAAACTGATCCTTTACTAATTTTACCTCGTGCCCTCTAGTTCTACTATCTTTCTTGATATACACACACGCACACACACACACACACACACACACACACACACACACACACACACACACACACACACACACACACACACACACACACACACACACACACACACACACACACACACACACACACACACACACACACACACACACACACACACACACACACACACACACACACACACACACACACACACACACATATATATATATATATATATATATATATATATATATATATATATATATATATATATAGTTATATTATATATATATATATATATATATATATATATATATATATATATATATATATATATATATATATATATATATATATATATATATATATATATATATATATATATATATATATATATATATATTTAACAAGATTTAACAAGATTTGCCATCCAAGCCAAAGGCCCAGATGGCAAGTGGACAAGGAAGCCATTGGCTTATCGAGAGTCCAACAATGTTCACCTACTTATAACCCGCCCTTCTGATATATGTGTCAACCTTGTTTTTAAACATATTCACGCTGCTAGCAGTTACACAATCTGTAGACAGTTTGTTCCATTCATTTACTGTCCTCTGTGAGAACGAGTGCTTCCTGATGTCCAATCTACATTGATCCTTTACTAATTTTACCTCATGTCCTCTAGTTCTGCTATCCTTCTTGAGTGAGAAAAACATATTTCTATCAATATTTTCATACCCATTCAATATCTTAAAAACTTCAATCTGATCTCCTCTTAACCTCCTTGTCTCTAGAGTTGTTAAACCACATTCTTTCAGGCGTTCTTCATAACTAAGGTCTCTAAGTTCTGGAATCATTTTAGTTGCTCTCCTTTGTATGCGTTCAAGCGTATCTATATCCTTCTTACGATATGGTCTCCATGCTTGTATACAGTATTCTAAATGAGGTCTAACTATTGCTTTATAAAGAGGTATAATTAACTTTTTCCCTTGTATGTTATGTTTCTTCTAATCAATCCAAGAATTTGATTACCCTTTGAAGCTGCAATACCACACTGCTCTGAAACTTTCATATCAGCGCTTATTGTAACTCCTAAGTCCTTTTCTTTTACAGTAGTACCAAGAACAGTAGCTCCCATTTTATAGTTTACATTCAAGTTCCCATGTCCTGTATGTAGGCATTTACATTTCCCAAAATTGAACAGCATCTGCCATTTCTCAGACCATTTCACTAATCTGTCTAGATCGTTTTGTAAATGTTGTTTATCACCATCAGTATTAACCTTTCTAAACAGTTTTGTGTCGTCCGCAAATTTCAGTACGTTACTTGTTATACTGTCGTCCAAGTCATTGATATAAATTAAGAATAATATAGGTCCTAATACTGATCCTTGAGGTACCCCACTCAAAACCGATTTCCAATTTGAAACTTCGCCATCTACTACAACTCGTTGTCTTCTGTCAGTCAGCCATTGTTCTATCCAGTCAGTTATGCTATCCCCGATACCATGGGCTTTTAATTTAAGTAGCAATCTTTGATGTGGCACTTTGTCAAAAGCTTTCTGAAAATCTAAGTAGATAATATCTACTGGCGATCCCTCGTCTATCCACTTAGTGATTTCTTCCAAAAACATAACACATTTGTTAAGCATATATATATATATATATATATATATATATATATATATATATATATATATATATTATACCTCATGTAACCTAACCAATAACTAGTAACCTTTCCAAAATCCTTCTCAAGACAGGCTGCCAACACTAGGCGCAAAATGGAATGTGATACATATAACAGCTGTGCCATGTGTGGTGGACTGGGCACCAATCAATAAGTTGTACGACGAATCGTAGTTTCGGACCTCTGCAGTCCGTTGCAACGGGCTGTGTGATAAAGTGATTTACATAATTTATAATCCTGCTGTGGACTCCACATTTCTCATAAATGACGACAGAAACGTCCAAGACATACGCAGCTCAGTTATTTCTACAAAATACCTTGCATTGATTGATAGACTGGGAATTAAACCTTATCGCTGCAATGTTGAAAACAGAATCAAGAGGTTTTCGCACTTTCACAAACAATTATTCTTGTTAGAAGAAATACTCATGTTATCTACCGCAAAACGGAAATTTATGTGTGAACGAAATTGGGAAATCTCAGTTGGACGTACAGTACATGTGAACGTACATATTACAAACTGGGTTGTAGCAAGTACTTTCTCAGTATTACCTCGTCGCAGTAACACGTTCTCGTCTGATAATCTTCTCAATAAGCGACCTTCTTCTTCTGGCGGCGACAAACTTTGTCCGCCAGCCACACACAAGAAGACCAACAGAAAGCCGACGTGTAGAATGGCCATGTTGTTCTCAAACCAGTTTGTGTTTGCAACAAGAGCAACCGTCTAACGAACGTGTGTCACAATTTATCCGCGACTAAAGCTGAACAGGCAACCGGGACGGCTCAGGCACAAGGATGTTCTGAATCGTGGCGACGTATTTATAAGTCTCACAACAAGGCAATGACAAGCCGAACATATAAAAACGAACATGATAAACAGTGTTACGTCATCTCCGCATAAGGTGCCTGACTACTTTAAAATCAAGCTAAGCACTATTGTAACTTAAGAAAGTTAGTGTCATGTCATCAACGAATTTTAAGGCCGTCCAACACACAACAATGAATGATTGATCGTCCTGAAAAAAATTTTTGTCTGACAGTTAACAATGATGCCGTTTCATCTCATCAAACGTGTCTTGTCGTTGATATCATTTTGGACGTGCAAACTTGGTCGTAATTGGTCGGTTTAATGTTCAAGCAACCAGACATTACTAATAACCCAACATTAGCATAGATATGAAAGAACACCTTTACATACTATATATATATATATATATATATATATATATATATATATATATATATATATATATATATATATATATATATATATATATATATATATATATATATATTTATATATATATATATATATATAATATATATATATATATATATATATAAATATATATATATATATATATATATATATATATGTATATATATATATGTATATATATATATATATATATATATATATAATATATATGTATATATGTATATATATATATATATATATATATATATATATATGTATATATATATATATGTATATATATATATGTATATATATATGTATATATATATATATATATATATATATATATATATATATATATATATATAATATATATATATATATATATATATATATATATATATATATATATATATATATATATATATATATATATACATACATATATATTCGTGTTCCTACTCGTGTGTCCGAGTGCGCGTGTGCAAAATTTAATCGAGTTTGTTATGTAAGAATCCGGGGAATTAGTCCCCTGGTAACTGACAGCTTAATAGTACGAGTGACACTTGCTTTGCGATCCACGAGTGCTTTGTTGTAACAACGTGTTCCGTATGATGTAACAACGTGTTCCGTATGATGTGACAACGTGCTCCGTATGATGTATCCACGTGCCCAGCCTACTGGGCTAGTTGTTACAGTTGGCCGCGCCTGGGAAACTGCATATATCTACCTAAATACAATATGGAATATCAATGGTATGGTATAGTTGATTAACACGAATAATACATTCAATGTATACGTTGACAGAAATAATGTATCTAACATACTTTAAAAAAAAATTACTTTAACTTAAAATCATAAAAACTAGCCCCGGTCTCCCCTACTATCTTACGTAAGTTTGCCGATGTCAATGAATTTATTGGCACACGAGGCAACATTACTCAGTTAGGAAAGCTAAACTATTTAAAAATGCCTGATCTTTGGCAATGACATATTGCAGTATGAAGTGGATTTGAACACGCGTAGGCATTTTGGTAGTGACGTTCTCCAAACACCACACGCGCTGTAATATATTGCGAAATCTGGTAATTGTTATGGCAAGCGCGTTTGCGACATGACTAAAAGTGCTGGAGCTATTCTGAGATGAAACAACACCATTGTTTACTGCCAGACACAACGTTTATAGCTGCACAAAAAGTGTTGAAAGGTTTTTAGGACGATCAATCATGCATTGTTATCTGTTGAATATCGGCAAAATTCGTTAACGTTGTTGACATATTTATTTTTTTAAGTTACAGTAGTGCTTAATTTTAAGTTACCTTAGTGCTTAATTTTTGCATCTATTTTAGAGTAAGTTCAGGTTAAAAACTGCGTCATTTTAAAGAACAAAAAACGTAATATGGTAAACTTTCGCAAAGTGTACTTGTTACCTGATTGTATGAACATGGTTCTTCGTCAATTCATATTATGCTCTACGTGTTGCATAAGCCCTTAAGTAGTGTTCTTAATATGCTTGATGTCATAATAATGTATTTGCGAATTACATGGCGCTAAGGATATCATGGGAAATTTTTCGTAGAAGCGAAAACATTGAAAATGCACACAAATCCTTTATAATAAAAAAGGGAATGTAAAAAAGTACAAAAGGGAATGTAAACCTTGGTTTACAAGTGGATTAAAGAATTGCTGTTCTAGAAAACCAGTTTATAAGTTATTTTTAAATTCTAAAACAGACACATCAGAAATTGTGCATTGCGGGGTTGCATTCATTGTAAATAAGAATGTCACACATGCTGTCATCAGGTGTACGCCAATCTCCAGCAGGCTAATTTCCATACGAATCTCAGCTAAACCTCAAAACATCAACAGTATGCGCTCCTCACATCAGATTACGACGACGATGCAATCGAAACCTTCTACGAAGAGCTGAAAAATACCACCAAGAAAGATTCATGAAATGAAAGAATACCAAATCGTGCACGGAGACTGGGATGCAAAAATCGGACCAGATGCATACGAATGAGTGGCTGGAACTGTGAGTTCTGGATCTTAGCGCAATAAAAAGAAACATGAAGAAGACAAAGAATTTCACGAAACAGCGGAACAATACGGCGCTGCCAGTCGGGTATGACCAGTTTCCCAACAAAGACACTAGGTGGCTGGATTTCTAATTATCAACATTTCTATAGGGTACGCATGCACACACGGGGTAAATTGCAACTGATAACGTTAAATCATTGAGACATAATTTTATATGCCAATGTAATCAATTAATCTAACATATATGACAAGTTTATGAGACTAAACAGGTCCTACCTAAAATACTTATCTAACATTAAATTAGTATATCCTATTTTTGTAACACCGTGTAAACACTGTAAAACAAAACCTTTCTTAATCGTCGTGAGATTCACAATGAATGGCACTTTCCCAACACGCTGTCTATGCGTCGGCCAAATCAACACGCGACTCGAGTTTTGTTGAGTGGCGGATAAGCGTACATGGCACGACTGATCCAGTTTAAATCAAATAAACATACGATTTGCAAAACAAGTTTAGCAATGGTCGCCTCGCATTATCGAAGCTAAACAAGCAAGTCGCTCTAAAATAAAAAAATTGAAGCACTACTGTTACTTAATAAAGATAATGTAATGCACAACATCAACGAATTTGGCCGCCGTCCAACACAAAAAAATTAATGATTGATCGTCCTGAAAACGATTTTTTCAGCCATAAACGTTCTGTCTGACAGTTAACAATGATGCCGTTTCATCTCAGAAAATGTGTCTTGTCGTTGAAATTATTTTAGACGTGCACACTTTTTCATAATTGGTCGGTTCAAGCAACCAGACATCACTAATAACCCAACATTAGCATATATATGAAAGA
>BSQZ01000016.1:3406530-3501530 GCA_033239005.1 Lamellibrachia satsuma | reverse complement strand
AAACTGATGATCAGTGCCAAGAAAACATTCTTTTCTTCTCTAGAAAGTACAGGGATTGAGGACCAACAATTTCTATTTTTAATCCAGGATAGCTTTCTTACTCAGCACGTGCTAAAACCAACCAGGGGAGAAAATGTATTAGGTATAGTTTTGTCATCACAAAAAGAATTAGTGGACAATGTAAAAATATTTGAACCATTGGGTAACAGTGACCATAATCAAATACATTTTGACATCACTAAAATCAGAAAGTAAAAATAAGAAAACGTACAAGAGAAACTTCCACAAAGGTAACTACAAAAATATGAGAAAATACTTAGCAAAGCTAGAGTGGAATAACATGCTGATGAATAAGACCGCAATTGAATGTTGGAATATTCTAAAATATGAAATTGAGAGTATCATCGATAAATTTGTTCTCTTCCAAAAACAAGGAAAACGGTGTAGAAAGAAACACTTGTTAAAAGAGGCTATTAGAAAAATAATGCTAAAACAAACTATGTGGAGGGTTTATAGGCGTACCAGAAAGGAAGAAGACTATGCAAAATACAAAGAGGCACTTAATGCAGCTACAACTGAAATCAGAAAAGAAGCTAGGAGCAAAAACTAGCATGTAACATAAAAAATGACAGAAAGAGTTTTTATGCATATGTCAGGAGTAAACAAAACGTACAAGACAAGGTTGGACCTCTAGAAGACAGTGCTGGAAATATAATATCACAGGGGTTTTTAATGGCGGAAGACCTAAATGGTTACTTCAGTTCAGTTTTTACCAAAGAAGATATTGGTTCATTACCAGTTGCTGATGCTAAATTTCAGGAGGCTAAATCTGACTATTTAGGTCCGTTAGTTGTAACTCCAGAATTGGTAGCTAAGAAAATAAAGGCAATGAAGGATAACAAATCACCGGGAGTGGATGGGATTCCTCCAAAATTACTAATGGAAACAGTAGAACAAATCAGTATACCACTTGCAAGAGTATTCAACTTGTCATTAAAAGAGGGAGTTGTTCCGTTTGAATGGAAAGAAGCAAACATCATACCATTATTTAAAAAGGGTTCGAGAAATAAGTCAGAGAATTACAGACCAGTTAGTTTAACGTCAGTGATTTGTAAATTATTAGAAAGGTTAATTAAATACCATATGGTGGACTTCCTCGTTAAGCATAAATTATTAAATTCATCTCAACATGGATTCCTTAAAGCGAGGTCATGCTTAACAAATATGTTATGTTTTTTGGAAGAAATCACTAAGTGGAGAGACGTTGGATCGCCAGTAGATATTATCTACTTAGATTTTCAGAAAGCTTTTGACAAAGTGCCACATCAAAGATTACTACTTAAATTAAAAGCCCATGGTATCGGGGATAATATAACTGACTGGATAGAACAATGGCTGACTGACTGAAGACAACGAGTTGTAGTAGATGGAGAAGTTTCAAATTGGAAATCGGTTTTGAGTGGGGTACCTCAAGGATCAGTATTAGGACCTATATTATTCTTAATATATATCAATGACTTGGACGACAGTATAACAAGTAACGTACTGAAATTTGCAGATGACACAAAACTGTTTAGAAAGGTATAATACTGATGGTTATAAACAACATTTACAAAACGATCTAGACAGATTAGTGAAATGGTCTGAGAAATGGCAGATGTTGTTCAATTTTGGGAAATGTAAATGCCTACATACAGGACATGGGAATTAGAACGTAAACTATAAAATGGGAGATACTGTTCTGGTACTACTGTAAAAGAAAAGGACTTAGGAGTTACAATAAGCGCTGATATGAAAGTTTCAGAGCAGTGTGGTATTGCAGCTTCAAAGGGAAATCAAATTCTTGGATTGATTAGAAGAAACATATCATACAAGGGAAAAAAGTTAATTATACCTCTTTATAAAGCAAGAGTTAGACCTCAATTAGAATACTGTATACAAGCATGGAGACCATATCGTAAGAAGGATATAGATACGCTTGAACGCATACAAAGGAGAGCAACTAAAATTATTCCAGAACTGAGAGACCTTAGTTATGAAGAACGCCTGAAAGAATGTGGTTTAACAACTATAGAGACAAGGAGGTTAAGAGGAGATCAGATTGAAGTTTTTAAGATATTGAATGGGTATGAAAATATTGATAGAAATATATTTTTCACACTCAAGAAGGATAGCAGAACTCGAGGACATGAGGTAAAATTAGTAAAGGATCAATGTAGATTGGACATCAGGAAGCACTCGTTCTCACAGAGGACAATAAATGAATGGAACAAATTGTCTACATATTGTGTAACTGCTAGCAGCGTGAATATGTTTAAAAACAAGGTTGACGCATATCTCAGGAGGGCGGGTTATAAGTAGATGAACATTGTTGGACTCTCGATAAGCCAATGGCTTCCTTGTCCACTTGCTTGGCTTGGATGGCAAATCTTGTTAAATCTTGTTATATCTTCTAAAATCAGAGACTGCGGCAAAGATCAGAAACAACTGTTCAAATTGACCGTTTATTTCATGGGTAACACGGGACGGGTAATCTTACCAACCCACGAATCGGCCGATCAGTTAGCGACTATTTTCGGTGACTTTTATATTGACAAAGGTGCTACCATCCGACGAAACATCTACATCGGCAACCCAAGTAACACAACATTGGACGATGACGTCATGTTTGACGGAATCCCGCTTCAACGGTTTCTGCCAGCCACCCATGACGAGGTTGAAGCGAATAATCACAAATTCGCCCAACAAGACTTAGACCCGATCCCTACGCGGCTTTTGAGGCAGTGTCTGGATCATTTCGTGCCGTTGATTATAGCCATTATTAACAATTCGTTGGCAACGTCAGTGGTACCCAAATGTTTCAAACGTGCATTTGTGAGACCATTGCTTAAAAGGCCGGGCCTCGATAAGGAAGTTCTGAATAATTATCGGCCTGTGTCAAACCTACCATACGTGTCAAAACTTCTTGAGAAAGTGGTCGAACACCGTCTGAAAGATCACCTGGACATCAACAATCTACACGATTTTCACCAGTCGGCGTACCGAAATAATTATTCAACCGAGACAGCTCTTGTGAGAGTCCAGAACGATATCGCAGAAGCCCTTGATCAAAAACGTGTAGTTGTCTTGGTCATGCTTGATCTGTCCAGTGCGTTTGATGTTATCGACCATGGCATTATGCTAACGCCTCTTCAACACTCATTTCTATATTTTATATGCAGTTTTATGTAAAGTATGTTATTTAATTGATGCAGTTTCATGTAAAGCGCCCGAGAGCGTTTTATCTTGAATGGATTCGGGCGCTATATAAATTCAGATATAATAATAATAATAATAATATTCATTGTGATGAAATATGGGATTTGAAAACAATTTAGTTATTTTTCTGGCTGACGTAGCTGTTACTATGTTAGATATACAAAAATTGCATAGTACCTCCCAAGTTGTTTGCCTTTTTATAGAGATAAATAATACATTAATGTTTCTGCCAAGTTTTACTTAAGTGACATTACCCCTTGTAGGTCACATATTGGATATGGAATATTGTCGAAATTGAGCTAGAATGTGTTTTTCCGTTTTCCGGTTCCTTTACATAATATTACATACAATTTAAATTGTACATAATTTTTTATGGCTTTATGTTCAATGTGTGGTAATTTAAACACAAATGCCACAATACGCACGGAGATGAGAGTAGAAACCATTATGATTAATTAGTTTTTAACTTATCCAACAACTATTTGCCGGTCCCAAGCCCTGGTGAAAAAGAGGAGGGTTGGGCAAATGGCTAACAACCCTTTCCCGTAAAAAGTCCACTGAACTTGGCAGAGGAGGTCCTCCCACGGAGAGAATGACATGACATGACATGACATGACATGACATGACATGTCATGACATGATGAAAGATGAAAGGAAGCTACATCGCCGATGCCTTTTTTATTATCCAAGAAACAAAATCGGAAGATGGAAGGTGAGGACCACGTAGGAATCAAATAAAGCAGCCCAAATAGCGAAGGAAAAGCGAACACACAACATCATTGTAAATGGACTAGATGGACAAAGTCAGGACAAATCAAGCTGAGTACAGGAGAGATCAGCAGCGGATCCAGGGGTCTTATGGGTCTCAAGATTCCCCTTAGGTGACGGAGGGGCTCTTAGACCCCCTAAGACGACATACTTACATGGGGGTGTCCACATACTTATGTAGGCCTACATCGGAACTAGTGTAAATGTAAAGACTGAAGTATTAGCTGCCGGCTAATATTAACCCTTCTGTAAGTAGAACGACATGTGTTGTCCCGTCTTCCCTGGCTGCGCGTAATGGATGCAAAAAGATTGTCATTAGGTCGCACGATACTGATGTCCACGTGTTGGTTATCAACTATGTATCTCGATTGTCTGCTGAAGTTTAGATGTAAGCATTGACAGCCAGCAAACCCATATTCATCCCAGTGCATACAATAGCAGATACACTTGGACAAGTATACTGCCAATATATGCCAGCATTGCATGCAGTGTCTGATTGTGACACGACAAGTTATTATGTGTACACGGAAAAGCCACTGTATGGAAGGTATTATTGTACGCGTGAGGAAAGCCCACCAGCCTTTCTGATCTGGGATTTCACTAGAATAGTTAATTGTCCACTTATATGACAATGACTCCTCTCTCGCTGTGATTGAACTACGCTATCTTATGTTCTCACAGATATGGAGCAGCATAGAACACTTTCCACCCACAAAGGATGCACTGCCTCAGGGTCAACTTCCAAGTTGCTGTGTGGCAGCAGGCAGACATAGCCAAACCTGTCTTACCATCACTTTTTGGAAATGGACAATGAACTGGAGCTGAAGCCAGAGCTTGTGAGCCTGGATCCAGCATGTATTGAGTTGATACATTGTTTATGTGTATCGTCGACATGCCTGGATCCAGGATGTATTGAGTTGATACATTGTTTATGTGTATCGTCGACATGCCTGGATCCAGCATGTATTGAGTTGATACATTGTTCTTGTGTATCGTCGACATGCCTGGATCCAGCATGTATTGAGTTGATACATTGTTTCTGTGTATCGTCGACATGCCTGGATCCAGCATGTATTGAGTTGATACATTGTTTCTGTGTATCGCCAACATGCCTGGATCCAGCATGTATTGAGTTGATACATTGTTTCTGTGTATCGTCGACATGCCTGGATCCAGCATGTATTGAGTTGATACATTGTTTCTGTGTATCGTCGACATGCCTGGATCCAGCATGTATTGAGTTGATACATTGTTTCTGTGTATCGTCGACATGCCTGGATCCAGCATGTATTGAGTTGATACATTGTTTCTGTGTATCGCCGACATGCCTGGATCCAGCATGTATTGAGTTGATACATTGTTTCTGTGTATCGTCGACATGCCTGGATCCAGCATGTATTGAGTTGATACATTGTTTCTGTGTATCGTCGACATGCCTGGATCCAACATGTATTGAGTTGATACATTTTTTCTGTGTATCGTCGACATGCCTGGATCCAGCATATATTGAGTTGATACATTGTTTCTGTGTATCGTCGACATGCCTGGATCCCGCATGTATTGAGTTGATACATTGTTTCTGTGTATCGCCGACATGCCTGGATCCAGCATGTATTGAGTTGATACATTGTTTCTGTGTATCGTCGACATGCCTGGATCCAGCATGTATTGAGTTGATACATTGTTTCTGTGTATCGTCGACATGCCTGGATCCAACATGTATTGAGTTGATACATTTTTTCTGTGTATCGTCGACATGCCTGGATCCAGCATGTATTGAGTTGATACATTGTTTCTGTGTATCGTCGACATGCCTGGATCCAGCATGTGTTGAGTTGATACATTGTTTCTGTGTATCGCCGACATGCCAGACACGCCGATGCACTTGCTACAAGCGAAATGTCGAATGCACAGACATGTGCACATGTCAAAATGATGAGAACTCCAATCCTCTGAAGTATCTGCAAGTCGATTCGGATTCTTCTTCACCAGACAACACACAGGACAATTATGATGCTGGCTGATCAGTTTCAACATTATGAGTCATTACTTGGTGCATGTGATTTTATGCATATCCTTTTTTCCTTGTCAACATGAATTGTATATCTGTTTAAAATAATGTCTAACACACATGTGTGATGGTGATGTGATTGTATCGACAAATATACATGGCATAGTTTACATAAATGTACCATTTTATGTGTTCAATCTAAATTATTCAATATTAGTTCACAGGTTAACACTAGGTGTTTGTATAGTATTCAGTTTGCCACCAGAGTATACTGGTTTCTATAGTTACAGGCGCTTGTCTGCTGTGTATTTACTCAAATAAAAAATTACCCAAGGGTGCCATGATGGCACCCGGCGGATTCTGTTTTTTGGGACACCCTTGGTGTCAATAATCCACCAAAACCATAACTCATACTCGATTTCTAGGTTAAGTCTAAAATGATATGTTGGCTGCCCGACTAGGGCCTGGTAATCGAGGCTAGCAAGCTTCCCGAAACGTAACGTTACCCTGCGATTCATAGCGCCTCCTAGTGGATATATTGTTTCTCGTCATAAATTCAGGTTAGAAACTGCAAAACCATTCAGACACAATATTACTCAAGTCTGACATCCCTATAAGTAGTGTTTTTTGTGCACACAAGTGACGATTCTCGTAAAAAGAAGAACAACAAACTTCGAAGTGCAGGAACGCCACTTCAAAGCTTAACCTCAAATCAACCTGATCGTCGGCACATAAACTGCCCATATCGTTTTAAATGACTCGCAAGAGGGCACCACATAACTGTAGTTGAAGCGAAAAGTTGCACAAAGATGAGTGAAATCCCGTGAGGTTGTTGACGGAAACACAACACGTAGGACAGCATCCATAGACCACGCCGCTCAAATTGTTTGTTCATTGTCTACAAGTAATATGTTTTATTTCTTTAATTTTCTGTCTAATTCTCATGACTGATGCTGATGTATCCACGGAGTTATACACCGAATGGTTATTCCCGTTATCCAGGTTGATGTAGACTTATGGGCAAATTTACGTAAAACCAACATGGCGACAACCGAAACTAGCGTGCCCTGTAATGTTTTGTACTTCAGTTGACACTCGATCCCGCGATGCATTACGTTTATACACGCCGCTGTCTAGTGATAAAAACATGCTATTCCAGGTATCGACTATTCCCCCCCTCAAACATACCAATATACAAATTCCAATGATCAATTCCATATCGAAATAATAGTAGGGTCTACGTGAACAGAGCAACCATAAACGTACTCAACGCCGTATTGTACAGACTGGCAAACAAATAAGATATACGCAACATAGTATGTTTATTGATTATTTGTAGCGAATAACTTAGTTACGTGATGTAGTTGAAAAAGTAGGAAATAATTGAAAATACCAATACATTTTTTACTAATTCCAATTATAAACAAAACTCCAATTCGTTTCAATTCAAATTACAACGTAATTGACCCATATTCTAGTTTTAGTGCAGACCTCTTGTATTTAGTTTCCATTATATGTGGTGCGGTAGTGACACGTGTTTGTGTGTCTAGTGTAGTGAGCACTTTGTAGTGTATGCGCTTCACGTTCTCGCTTACAACTGCGTCCGTCAGCTAGCCCCCTCACAGGGGTGAAAAGGAACACGAGGCAGTGGAAGGAAAACTCCGACTTCAAACCATGCTCAGATCAAGCCCACTAGTCTTGGAAGACAGTGATCTAGAGGAAGGAAACCTGGAAGAAAACCCCACCACATGGGTCAGCATGGGCAGCGCCATGGGATTCGACTGAATGACCCCAATTATATGGAAAAGCAGTGTTAGATAAGCCATTTTTTTCATTCTTTTTGATGTCTAGGGCGCAATCATTTTCATTAGTCAAAATTATTTTTACTCACATAAACTATGATTATTAATAGATCATTTTATACAAAGATAATATATCTAGCATGCATAGATAATTATATCTAGCTGATTGAAATAGGGTTGGTAAGCTGGCTCAACTAATACTTGGTCTGGGCTAGGTCGAGCCACAGTATAGCGTAAGTTTCGTAAATGCTTCATTTGTATAATTTACGTAGGCCTTGTACAAACATGTCGTAACAACTCAGCCAACACATCTACCCAATGGATACAACACGTCTCTGACAAGTCTACATGCTTAATTAATAAGTCAAAACACCTAATTAATATAGACTTATAGGTAAATTGCAACCAGTGTAACTGACTGCTATTGTGTTGCCTTGTAGCTATCCGATGTCCCAGTTTGCTCAGAAAAATGCATTCCTTGATGTATTTTGGGGTAAAGAATACGCGTCTTCGATCTTTAACCGCTGCTCAACTAACCCTCCCTTGGGTCTTGGGTGGCTCAACTAGCAACGTTTTGACAATTCTGCTTATTTAATATTAACTTCTCATTAATGCATGAAGTGATGTAAGTAATCTTCTTCTGAATGCATAGTTAAACCATTGGTAAGTGCACAAACAACAAAGTCTGATCTTGTGCATTGATAGTTTACACACCAGCAGACATTAAGCTTAACTACTAAAAGTTTAAAAAAAACATACTTTTAGCTCACGTGTTCTGTCCGTTGTGACAAACGTAACCTATTATACGTCAATCATGTTCTAATAATATGTTCAATTACTGGGTTGTATCATGAAACTGTCGCTGCTGTAGTTTCCTGGGAAATATGGCTGGCTCAACTAACCAAGTGGCTCAATTAACACTGCCTTCCCCTATGCCATGTTAATTAGTAATTACGAGATTGACTAAGGCGTGCGGGGGAAGGGACGCGCTGTGACACAGGTACCATTAACTAAGACTTGGGGGGTCGAACAGTCGGCATCATCTCTCACGAGAAGTCCAGTTTGTCACCCTCAATGTGGATACAATGACTGGAAAAAGAGTGGAGGTGGTTGAGCTAATGAAGAGGAAGCAGCTTTTGGTGTTGGGGGTCCAAGTAACAAAGTGGAAAGGGGACAGAGCAGTGGATCTGTGTGATCTGTGGATTTAAGATGCTGCATGCAGGGGGAGATGGAAAGACACATTGAGTGGGAGTGATAATGAACGAGGAATACAGTAAAGAAGTCATCAGGGTGGAGAGATTGGGATACAGGATCATTGCAGTGTGGCTATTGGTCGGAGGACAGATGATTTAACAAATTGTGTGTATATTATCAGCATATGCACCGCAGAAGGGGAGAACGCAAGAAGACAAGGAAGGACACATTCCGAAGTAACTTGGAAGAAATAAATTATTGGGCCATGTGGAGCTGGAGACAGCGTTGGTTGTGGGTGACATGAATGCACATGTGGGAAAGAGACAGAACAATTAGGAGACCGTAGGAAAGTATGGATGGATCACAAGAAAGAGGGACAAGACCTGGTGGAGATGCTCGCTAGAAACCAGTTGGTGGTGGTAAACTCCTTCCAGAAGAGGGAGTCACACAAGATAACACACAAAAGTGGGAACAACAGAACAGGGATAGATATGTTGATTGTCAGAAGCTGTCAGCGGATCAAAGTTAAAGATTGCAAGGTTTTGGCAGGAAAGCACATAAAGAGCCAACATAAACCACTGGTTTATGAAATGTGGAAAAGAAGAAGCAAACAGAGAAGGAGGAAGCAACGGCAGGTGATCAGGTGGTGGAAAGATGAGCTGATGGAAAAATGCAAAAGCGGAGTAGATAGGAAGTTCAGGCTAATTAAAGAATAAAGGAAGCAGAGTGGACAGCATTTAAGGAAGGCTTTGTTGGAACAGCTGAGGAGATATGTGGCCGAACATCAGGAAAGCCCACACAAAGCCGAAAGAAGAAAGAACAGTGGTGGTGGAACCAGGAAGTTGAACAAGCTGTACAAGAAAAGAAGGAGGCACTGAAGTGTTTAGAAGAAGCGAGTGATGCAGAAAAGACAAGACTGAAGCAGAAGTACCAGGAGAAGAAGAACGCATCAAACAAGGCTGTTGCTAAAGCAAGAAGTGAGAAACAGTAGGAATTGCGCGTGAGGATTGAAGAAGATGGGGAAAATGTTATGTTCAAGCTGGCCAGAGATAGACACAGAGATAGCAAAGATACTACTCGAACATCTGCAACGAAGACAAGCGATGTGACATTGGTCACTGGAGTAAAACAAGTGCTATGTGTACGGGAGAAGTATCTGAAGAAACTACTAAACCCGGAGGGAGAATGTGAGATAGAGATACCACATTCTGTAAGGAGAGAGCTGTTGGTGAGGACGATAACATAAGAAGAGATGGAGAAAGCTGTAAAGAAGATGAAAAATGGGAAGGCTGTAGAAGTGGACAAACTGTCGTTGAAAATGTGTGCTTCACAACAGGAGAGATGCCAATCGAGGTGAAGAGGAGTGATTGTGCCGATACGGAAGGGGAAGGGAACATCCATGATCCATGTAGATACTTCGAATGAATCTGGAGAAGACCGAAATAATGTGGATAGACGAACA
The DNA here is from genome assembly GCA_033239005.1 of Lamellibrachia satsuma. Taxonomy (NCBI): domain Eukaryota; kingdom Metazoa; phylum Annelida; class Polychaeta; order Sabellida; family Siboglinidae; genus Lamellibrachia; species Lamellibrachia satsuma. Next base: position 3,491,035 of record BSQZ01000016.1, on the reverse strand, counting down.
GGAGGTGGATCTGCATGTAGTTGTTGACGGCCATTAAACAAGTGAACAGTTTTATATACTTGGGTGGTGCAGTGTGGGAGAAAGGAGGAAGTAGTAAGGAAATACAGATTAGAGTGCAAGCAGGAGCGGCAGCGTGGAGGAGGGTTGAGGGCATTATGTGGGACAGAAGAAACAACTAAAAATAAACGTGTTGGAAGCCTGCGTGGTACCTGCCTGTATATACGAGTTGGGAACACTGGCACTGACAGAGAAACAGGAGGAGAAGACATAGATATATATCAGAAAACTGCGTTCGACGAATATGCAAAGTAATCCAAGAAGACAGAAGGAAGATGATCGAATTGAGAGAAGAGATTGGCATGCAAAAATACCTAAAATGAAAGTTGTTAGAAGCAGAATGAGACGGGTAGGATATGTACAAAGAATGAGCGAAGACAGACTGTCAAAAAGAACTTGGAAAGCAGAAGAGGGTGGGCAGAAGAAGAAGAGGAAGACCAAAGCTGCAATGGAAAGACTGTGTCAAACGAGATCTTGAAAGGGCAGGTACGAACGGCCAAGGGTGGAAGACCATCGCAGAAGGCAGATGGATATGGAGAGACTTAACAACGAAAGTGAAGATACCAAGTGACGTGGACCCCACCCCGCAATGCAAAGACCTGCGCGTTTGGTTCCCATCTCACGTTGGGCGTGAGATGAAATATCCCATATTTCATTAGCCGTTTATCATAACTAAGGTCTCTCGGTTCTGGAATTAGCGTCACATGGTTCCGTGGTCTTATTTATATGATCATGCAATGTTTTAATATAAAACAGACACCATACATTTGCTGATACGTCATTTTGTGTGTTTTAGCAGCTCGATACCCCGTCGACTCCCGGTGTATTTGTGTTTACAATGAAATGGGAACACGCTCATGCAGACCTTTCTCTGTTTGTATAAATACACCAACTACTTGGTAGGCTGGTAACTGGCAATCCAATTTTATTCATACCCAACAAGGATTGCTGCTGTGCACACAATAATAGTGACAAAGTCTGCCACAAATTGTGCACAGCCTGGTATATTACTGATTAAGCTGGTGTGTATGACCAATTAGCAAACAATACCAGATAAGATTTAACATTAGTGATATTTTCTACTGTAGCTAGCAACTGCCGAAGACAGTCTTCACCAAAAACTCTTGCTGTTCTTAAACAAAGCGACAACATACAAATAGGGAAAAGATACCTATGTGCAGACAAGCATACATAATTATATGTATATAGTGCTAGCTAGAGTATTTACAATAATATACACAAAAGTGGGGGAATAAACCCCCCGGCCCCACCTGTGTGCAGGTAGTGGCCCAACCCCCACTGCTGTCGTATATTCATCGAGCATTTGGTATCACAGTGTCCGATGAGAGTAATATCCTTCGATAGGTCATCGTTGAGCAGCACTATTCTTTTTCCAATACAGCTCATGTCTCGATATGCTGTGTGCGTTTTTCCGCAATCTGACGGCACCAGTATGCGTCGACGCGGGTGAAGGTCTGGAAGTAGCACAGCCTCTGGTGCTGCGGTGAGTGACTTCATTATTTCGGAAACAAGGTTGCTGTTAACGCGGTAGAGCACCACAAACTTGGCATCGACCGGTCTTCTCTCCAGCGTCTTCCATTCCAGGCTTCCTATCACGGTTGCCACGTTGCTACGTCGCCAGCCGTTAGTTCTTTTTGGAGGATGGGTCCAATATTGTTGAGGCATAGGCCTACTCCACGATAGACCTTACGAGGGTCTGGTAAAATAAAGCTTTGGTGGATTTGGGGCAGTTGTTAATGTTGTACTGTAAGAAAACCCCAGTGTTATTCCCTTTCTTTGTAATTATATTGGTGATGTGGTCATTCCATGTTAGTGTTCTGTCGATGGATACTCCAAGGTACTTGGCGCCATTGATCACCTTCAGCGCATTCCCGTTGATCGAGTAGCAGCTGACACCTTCTTGGATACTTGATCAGGGAGTTCATTGATGAGAGAGCGGGACCGAGAACTGTGTCCTGTGGGATGACTGGGCTGACAGCAGCTGTGAAAGACATTTTACCTTTGAGGACCACTTCTTGGGTTGCTCAGGAAGCTTTGGATCCAGTCCAATATATTTCTTCGCATTCCGTAATGGTGTAACTTGATTATGCTTGCATGGATATGCACGCTCGCGCGCATTCACACGCAGAGCCAATATATATATATATATATATATATATATATATATATATATATATATATATATATATATATATATATATATATATATATATATATATATATGTGTGTGTGTATACACACACACATACGTGTACACACCCGTGCACACACACACACACACACACACACACACACACACACACACAAATGCTCACACATTTGCACACACACGTGGACACACACACACACACACACACACACACACACACACACACACGCACACACACACACACACACACACACACACACACACACACACACACACACACACACACACGCACGCACACACAGGTACACAAGAACTAGTAACAATCTGTTTATAAGCAAAACAAACACAGACGAACTGTTTCATACGCGTCATTTCGTTTAATTTATAATGATTACATTATAAACAGACTGCTAGTTTGTACGCGTTATTCAAGCATACATACATAAGTACTACGTATTGCGTTGTTGTACTGGAACAATGGCCCACGTAGCGTCAGACGTGACGCTTCATTCGGCTGAGAATACCCAGAAAATGTAAAACATTCACAAAGACAACATTTTACAAAAACACGTTCTATAATCGTACTTAACACGATTTCTTATGTCGTATCTGTTCGCAATAACAGTTGCACTTCCCGTCTCAACTAGTTTTTGCCGTAACCTCGTTGAAATTTTAAAGTTAGTTACAATTTCCCCCACAAAAATGGAGAAAGGACGGTAGACGACATTTGCCCCGGATATGCCACAGAAGAAACGCCAATTTAGGGCATCGATCGTTAATACACAATCTCTCTAATTTGTGCGCCGAGTAAACTTAATTGTGAGAGCCCTTTGTGTCAAATAATATATTGTGCAGTAGTGTATAATAATACATACAAACAGAGGGAAAGAAACCTATGGTATCTATTTTCTGTATTGACAAATCAGCCAGTCACAATATTTATAAACGTCGATGTGTGTTGGGAACATCTGCCAATGAATACGGTTGTTTTGAATTTCAATCGGAATAATACGAAAATTTAATTACAAACATAACGCATTAGTTATTGGTAACAACGCACTGCACACCGGGAATGTGTATTAGTTAATGGTAACAACACACTGCACACCAGGAATGTGTATTAGTTAATGGTAACAACACACTGCACACCGGGAATGTGTATTAGTTAATGGTAACAACACACTGCACACCGGGAATGTGTATTAGTTAATGGTAACAACACACTGCACACCGGAAATGTGTATTAGTTAATGGTAACAACGCACTGCACACCGGGAATGTGTATTAGTTAATGGTAACAACGCACTGCACACCGGGAATGTGTATTCGGTTTGATGTTGTATGTTGATGTTATATTTTTTCACAGGGTTGCTGGTTACGGGATGGACGACCAAGGTTATATTTCATTCCCCCTGCTTAGATATACACACTATACATGATATGACCTACCACATTAATACATATGTCGACCTATGCCAGCCAAAAGGTCCATTCTGTCACGTTTCAAAAAGAAAATATTTGAAATACTTTGAAGAGATTATATTATCACAACACCAAACGAGCTCAGAGAGTGTTGAATATATAATATCCCCCCGAATATTGTCTTTAAAATCATTCTTACGTTGATTTAACATGAATCAGTACCCGAAATGCTCATATTTCACTGATATTTTGGCTGACATAAATCACTACAGTTTCAGAGGCTCCCGTGGCCTGACGACAAATCACATCATGCCCATGTCGGTGGCATTCCCCGGCGCTGTGGTATTCCACGGCACAGTAGCCAGGTGGAAGAGCGGCATGCCCCACGTTTCCGTCGCCAGCACAACCGTTGCCACACAGATCACGTTCAAAATGGCGCCCGCCGTGATCTGCAAGAAAACAAGACGTCAAGTTCAACGACTTCCCGAAATGCCTTGCGCGACGGCCAACTTCCGCTTGTTCCATACATTGCACCAATTATAATTATTACAATACATATAATTAAAAACGTGCATCCCTTCTTGACAACTGACCCCTCGAGTTGGATTCAACACGTGGATTCGTAGTATAGCATCGGTTATTTGTTTACCAGTGCAACGATTATTCCTGAAATAATTTTACATAAATTTAACTTAACATTTCTTTCCCTTCCTATACAAAATTATGTTTGTGTCTTCTGTAATAAGAGTTTGTCAATGATTAAAATGATCGGTCTTGATTCTAACTAAAGTGTTAATATAAATTTAACCCGTTATTAAGTAAATTAATGACTATTGCGCGTCCCTGTTCACGACTATGCTTAATGATTATGTTTTGTTGCGCCTCTGAGCTCAGGTTCCTTAGATAGATATAGGCGCAAGAAATTAATTATTATTATTATTATTATTATTACCACTAATCACGATTCGCTATAGATATCAGTGGGTCGGTCACTTTGTACGAAATACACGTCATCCTGTTGATCTGATATGTCCGATTTATAAGGTAAAAACGGTGACAAACATGTTACTGCACCACTCTATTGAGATCACCGAGTGTTTCCCGGTAGCGGCATTGTTTGAGCGGCCAGCACGCACGGTCCGAGACAACAAATAGTCTAGACACGTGGCGGTGGAAGATAACTGCGACACGACGTGTCGTTTAGCCGTGCCGTGGATATAAGACAGCTACCAAAGATCTCTGAGAACCGTTGCCGAACCTTGTTCATGCCACGGGTATTTAGTAAATAAGATTCCATATTTCAAACGTATCAGCGCTTTTATAACGCCCCGAAAATGTAGCACCTTTCCAAGGAACAACGCATTCGATCGGTGATGACGCGAACGCTTTTAACACGTTAGTACTCCTAAATAAACTGGCCGCCAGTGAACCGCAGATAGACGTTGTCCTCGTGTCCAAAGGTAGATAAAAGGTCATTTCTCATACAGCACAACATCCAGTTATTGATACGACTTAAAGTGGTGTATACCTCTATTATGTGAGACCTGCTAATTCGACGATATTTTGGGAACTGGTCAGAAAGAGAGAGAATAGGAGAGAGAGAGAGAGAGAGAGAGAGAGAGAGAGAGAGAGAGAGAGAGAGAGAGAGAGAGAGAGAGAGAGAGAGAGAGAGAGAGAGAGAGAGAGAGAGGGAGGGATATATATATAATTATATATATATATATATATATATATATATATATATATATATATATATATATATATATATATATATATATATATATATATATATATATATATATATATATATATATATATATGTGTGTGTGTGTGTGTGTGTGTGTGTGTGTGTGTGTGTGTTTGTGTGTGTGTGTGTATTTGGAGGGATGGAGAGAAATGGAGGTAGGGAGGGAGGGAGGGTATGAGTGAGACAGGGTGATGGATCGGCTAACGAACGAGACACAGCTACACCAGTATGCAGTGACTGCAGTATCCGAGAAGTCATTATAGGAGAACCCAGTATGTCTTGTAAGTTGTACTCCCCATGTCTGTCGTCTTGAGACGGCCATAGCAGAAGACGATGGCGTTGGGTGCCGCTGCCGCAGGAAGCATGAAGGCAAAAGACGTTGTCATGCAGACGGGAAGCATCAGATACAGCGGGTTGAGGCCCATGTTGATAGCCTGTAAGCAAACAATACATGCCGCTTGTGTCATTTAAATGACCAATGTTAATTTTCGATCTCAAAAACATATAAATGAAGAATGTTACCCTTCATGGTTTAATCTTTATTATTGCAATATGTTTACCGTCAGTAATTGTATAAAACGGGCATATGACAGACCAAGCAAAACATCCGTTGTAAAACGTTACATTTACCCTTCAACGGTGACGATTAACCGGTCTTTAATGCATTAAATCGGCGTGTTAAATCATCGCTAAATCGTTTATTTTCTTAATTATTAAGAGGAGAAAGATCACAATATTAACACGTTTTATACGGATATTATTTTTTTACCAATCGAAATATTAGAAGTAGTAATACATTCAATGTTACAATGTCTTGTAAAACAATCATTCAGTTAACCAATTATAAATGCATCAAAAGCGAGATGGTATGTAATCTGTAGGGTGGTTTTAATGTATCGTGAATTGTAAATGTTCCATTCAAAACTGCAAAATACGCCTAAACACAAAATCCGTTTAAACACAACAGTGACATAAGCACGGGTTATACATTGACATAAGCACGGGTTATACATTGACATAAGCACGGGTTATACATTGACATAAGCACGGGTTATACGTTGACATAAGCACGGGTTATACATTGACATAAGCACGGGTTATACATTGGTATAAGCACGGGTTATATATTGACATAAGTACGGGTTATACATGAAAGTATAATCGTTGGACTCTCGACAAGCCAATGGCTTCCTTGTCCACTTGCCACCTGGAGCATGCTGCTTTGGCTGGCAATCTTGTTCAATCTTGCTAAAGATCCACAAAAGAATTTGCTTCGCTTGTCTCGTTCTATAGAATCAAACGACATGTTAGTTCCTGTGTACATATTTTTATTATTTTTTGCGTGAAATCAAATGGGCATATTACTTCTATGCGCACAACAGATTTGAACATCACCGAATCTGATCGGAACTTTAAGTGTTGTTACTCACGAGTGGGGCGACTATGGGCATGAGCAGACTGCACGTCGCCGCGTTGCTGGTTACTTCCGTCATCACAGCGACCAGAATGAGGATGACCAGAAGCATGAACCAGCGCGGCAGATCATCGAAGACGATATGTTCCCCAATCCACTTGGACAAACCAGAAACCTGCAAAAGTGCAATAATATACTGCTTTTGTTGCTGCAAGCGGTGTCAGTGTCTTCGGATTGCTGCAGGAACGGATATAGAAATTAACCGTGAGGGTTTCGCTGGCAAGAAAAGTTTGCTGTTAATTACGGGAGGGTTGTAAATAACCAAGCGGGGTTCGACAAAAATAGAGGGTCCACTTCAACCATCACTGCTTCTGTAATTAAGTCATAACGTATTTCGAAATGATTCAAGTGTTGTTGCAATGATAGAAGTAGTACCCAAGAAAAAAGAGCCAACGACCTGTGAAACCGTTTGACAAGACTCGCTGTTCTGGCATTTGTTATCCAGATACTGCTCCCTATTCATGTGCGCCACATCAGGCTTGTTAACAAATGCATTTGAATGATGAGCTTTTGAATGTGCATTCAAATGCCTCTGTGAAATTGTAAATGCATTTGAATTTGAATGCGTACCTTAAACATTTAAAATTTGAATGCGGCCTACAAAAACTTGATTTGTCAAATGCACAATCAAATGGGAAATCAAATGCATGCGTAATTTTTTTAATAATTATTATTGTTAGATTCACTTTCACAAGTCCACAACTGGAAGATGTGCTCTGTAGTGAGCAGTATCCTTAGCAGAATATGAAATCATTGTCTGACCTGTGAATCCAATTTCACAACATGTTCTTTGAAAAAGTGCTATATAGGTCAACGGGTAAATGGCTGGGCTGTCATTCATACAACATGAAAGACCAAATAGTCTATAACTTGATGGCTTCAGAGATTACCTGTTCAATGAAACATTGCAGACCTATGACTCCCTTGTGTTGTGTTGGCACTGTTAGGGTGGTTGGGGGGAGGGGGTGGCAGCTCATTGGGGAGTAACATTTAGCAATGCCAGCGATAAAATATTTACAGCCAGAGAAAGTGATTAGTGGTAGCTGTAATTATCCACCAGGTTATCATCACAGTTACCCCACCAGTGGACAATATATTGTCTTGGTTCCCCTTCCATTCTGGCCTACATGTATGATTAGCCTTTCATTCCCTGCCAAGGTTCGCAGTAAACTGTCTGTTGTCTATTCCTCCCTCCCATTTCCACCACCTCTGCAGGCCTGGAACTGTGTGACTGAGTGTATTACTCCATAGACATGATCATTGGGATTGATATGTAGTGGCACTTAGTGGTTACTATAATGTACTGCTGTATTTATTAAATCAATTAATAATATGTTTGTATACATACATTTGTATACATTGCTTTTTATCGAAATAAAACAAAACTTTAATATAAAGCAAACAAATTTGAAATTAATTCAAATTCATTTCCGTTTGCATTTGCATGCGTTCCTGAAATATGACATTTGTATTTGAATCAAGTGAAAAATTTGCATTCACATGCGTTGACATGCATTTGTTAACACGCCTGCACCACGTGTCAATCGCTCTGCCTCCTACTACCATTGATATATGTGTAGCTACACCAACCCCTGGCGGATACCACCAAAATTATTTCTGCACATATCAACTCGTGATGGATACCACGGACAATATTTGTGTTTTAAATCACAATCATTTGTATACATTTTAATATGTCCGTTCAGTTCGGTCAACGAGAAATATTGCAGTTACTTATTAGAGGCAACAAGTCTGTTAATTTTTATTGTAAAATCGTGCAACCTCGTCTATTTGTTCTAACATTCTGACCATCCACGTGTGTTTAAATGATCCGCTATTGCTAAATATAATTCGACCGTTATATGTTAATGAATGCCGTTCAGCATCCAATGGAAACATGATATTCGAGTCATATAACTATAAACTTTCGGTTCATTAAAATACATATGTGCTGCCAATATGCAATTTGGGGAGTCAGTATCGTTTACGTTAAAAACGATCAGACGCTGTACGTTTAAAGCCGAATTGTGTTTCGACGTACACACAACTGCCCGGCGGAATATCAACGTACCACACAAGCTTTCGCCAATGTGAAGCCGCCTCCGATCAGCATGACGACAGACCATGGGAATCGTCTCTGTATCGTCTCCCAGTCCATCAGGGTCGGCACCGTGCCTGGAGGGAAGATGGAGACGCAATGTCGTTAATGTTTCTTGATTTATATAGCACAAAATGTATACAGTGACATTCTACGGTCCTGTACAATTCATGACAGTTTGATTGCCATAATAGTGACATTTAATATCTTACAGGGAATCTTCATGACCTTATGAATTTCGCATGTTAGTTTCACATATGAAATGATTGGTCAAACAAATACGTCTGAGTCTGTGCAAAAGTAAAAACAAAATGAATGACATGACACAATTATTTGACAGGCTAAAACAGTTAATTAAAATGACTGGAATTGATAAATAGAATATGACAATTAATTAAGATGCATATATTTAATCGTTATGTCTTTCATTGGCTCTTACAATATTGACATCACTAACAGTACGTAAATCTTGGGGTAAAGATGTCCACAGTTTCGGTCCTGCGACTTTTATGACAATCACCAACATTCTTGCGTTTTTGTTCTTGGCACATCAAAGCTAACACATCACGGGATCTCAGTCCATGTCAATGTAAATTTATGATGATGAGCATTTATGTCAAATATTGGGAGCGATGACAACGCAGTGCATATAATTTCCCTTTGTTGAACAAATAAAAGTAAATGTTAAATGTGGTTAAATTGTTATGAGAGTGCAACCAACTTGTAGACAGCCAAAGAGACATACCGCCCTTTCCACTGGATCCTGTAAAGTTCGCCGGAATGACGAACAACAACAGTCCTATGAGCACGGCTGGGGTAGCGTCGATCATGTATCTGGGCAAACGTAAAAGACGTACAAGTGATGCTCAGTTCTGAGTGTCCTTGGGAGGGGGGGTGTATGACGTTTGTCATTGGTTAACTAATACGGAGCTGGTCGGTAGCTTCGCATAACTAAAATGTCCAAATTCTCTGAGTTATGTTTTCATGTGCATATAAATTAACAATGTTATACTTCGTGTTTTAATCTTTATTACTGTACTATCTTCTCTGTAAATCATATGTATATTCACTGTTCATTTAGCAAATGTGTTCATTATCTATACTTTATTCTAGATTTTATTTATTATTTACCATAGCAAAGTACTTGGTAATTTACTTAAGTTTACACTGGCATTTGGGTAGTTTTTGTACATTTTATCATGTACATCTGAATAAAGTGATATTCTCTCACTAGCCAACGTACAGTCGCTTCCACCCCGAATTGGATACAAGCGGGGGTAAATTTTGCTTTGTAGACAGAAATCAGTGATGCTATTGTTGGACCTACCCTTTGGGGAAGTAGTGTGCCCAGCCGGCCATGAACCCCGGCTCCCGGAACACCCACAACGTAACGAGGGTGAGGAGCAGCACCGTCACGAGAATCTGGTCCACGCTGGCAACACGGAATACACAGGGAATGTGAGGGTGAAAAAAATTATGCTAGCATAATCCCTAGTGTCCATTTTGCAGTAATATATTTTATAATAAACTGATAAAACTATGATAGCAATGAAAAACACAACAAACTCGCTCCCTCCCTCCTTCGCCCCCCCGCTCGCTCCCTCGCTCGACCCCCATCGCTGTCAACTCCCTCCCATATACCTCTCTCCGTCGCTCCCTCGTCGCTCCCTACTTCGCTCCCTCCCTCGCTCCCCTACCTCACTCCCTTCCTCGCTCCTTCGCTCCCCAGCTCCCTTCCCTGCTCGCTCCCTCGCTCCCGCCCTCGCTCGCTCCCTCCCTAGCTCCCTCCTTCGCTGCCTCCCTAGCCCACTCCCTCGCTGCTCGGGGGCGGCTTCACACTGGCGAAAGCTTGTGTGGTACGTTGATATTCCGCCGGCAGTAGTGTGTGTATCGAAACACAATTCGCTATTAAACGTACAACATCTGATCGTTTTTAGTTTAAACGACACTGACTCCACAAGTGGCATATTGGCAGCACAAATGTATTTTAATGAACCGAAAGTTTATGGTTATCTGACTCGAATATCATGTTTCCATTGGATGCTGAACGGCATTCGTTAACAGATAACGGTCCAATTATATTCAGCAACAGCGGATCATTTAAACGCACTTGGATGGTCAGAATGTTAGAACAGAAAGACACATATAGACGAGGTATTGTGATTTGATTTTACTATAAAAAACATACTCAGTACCTCTAATAAGTAACTGCAATATTTTACGTTGACCAGGAGCGATATTGTTATCATCAATGGTGGGTCCATCCTAACATTTGCCCCAGTTGCCGCATCAACCTAAGGTACGCTTTACTAAACATTTTCTTGGTTCGGCAAATGCAACACGCTTCGGTGTTTCGAAGTGAAACTGAACGGACTAATTAAAACGTGTGTACAAATGATTGTGATTTAAAACACAACTATTGTCCGTGTTGTCCGGGAGGAGTTAATATGTGCAGAAATATTGTTGGTGGTATCCGCCAGGGGTTGTTGTATCTACACATATATCACTGGTAGTAGGAGGCAGAGCGAATGACATGTGGTGCAGGCTTGTTAACAAATGCATGTCAACGCTTTTGAATGCAAATGCAAATGTTTCACTTTATTCAAATACAAATGAAAATGCAAATGCCATTTTTCAGGATCGCATTCAAATACAGTTGGAAATGTTTTGGGGTCGCATTCTAATGCAAAAGAAACACAATGTATACAAAAGTATGTATACAAAGATATTATTAATTTATTTAATAAATATGGTAGTACAATACTATAACCACTAAATCCCTCTACATACCCAATACATGAACATGTCAGTCATACACTGAGTCACACAGTTCCAGGCCTGCAGAGATGGTGGAAATTGGAGGGAGGAATAGACAATTGACAGTTTACTGGGAACCATGGCAGGGAATGAAAGGCTAGTCATTCAGGTAGGTCAGAATGGAATGGGAACCCAAGACAATAGACTATCCACTGGTGGGGTTACTGTGATGATAACCTGGTGGATAATTACTTGGGGGAGTAAACTCACACGAGCGCGCGCGCATACACACACACAAACACACACACACACACACACACACACACACACACACACACACACACACACACACACACACACACACACACACACACACACACACACACACACACACACACACACACACACACACACACACACACACACACACACACACACACACACACACACACACACACACACACACACACACACACACACACACACACACACACACACACACACACACACACACACACACACACACACACACACACACACACACACACACACACACACACACACACACACACACACACACACACACACCAGCGCACGCGTAGAAACTCACCTGATTGGCCCCAACTTGCTGTGTTCCCGACGGAGATAGGTCTCCACTGCCTGGTCTTCCTCCACAACCTGATCTTCCTGCAGGTTCTGCACCTTTGTTAAGAAACAGCTAAAAGTGCTCCTGGAAGTAAATCACGTTAGTATTAGACTTCTGAAATAGAGAAAGGTCGCTGTTATCCGACTGGCTGTACCACCGTGGTGTGCAGTTAACACTAAATACAATGAACTGACGTTTACGTCCAAAGACAAACGTGCCACTAAGATAATGTATTATTCCACTCACAAGGAAATACAAATACACATATTTTATTCATGTAAGCTATTTTGTGCCGATATATGCACGAGCTTCAGCCATATATGTAAATGGCCATATTTCTGGGAAATATCTTTCGCGCAATTGCGATTTGAAAAATTGAAGCGAGTTATTTTGTTGACCAACATTTATATATTCTTTAACTGACCGCTACAAGCCAGCAGGTGGTTTCCCTAACATATCGTTTAACTAAGTAACAAGCTTCTTGACTGATAGTGAATCGATTCCGTTGATATCGAGCTCAACTTGTATTATTAAATCTGTAAAAGGAACAAAGTCATATCGTTTTTATTATAAAACAATGCTACATATTGTATAAACTATGTTTATTCAAACACTTTAAGCATAAGCAGGCCAAATGTGGTTTAATGAACCACAATTTACTTTAATATAATTTGATTGGAAAAAGTTTGAAACCTTCGAAAAAAGTAACACATAACTCTATGTACGATAGATTGTTTTTCAGTTTTGTTCAACTGCTATAAGGAATAAGGTATTCACCGTCTATTTCAGCATTATCGATGACTTGTAGAAAACAGCTGTAAAACACTTTGTAGTTGCTTATACCAATTTCCACAACTGGTGTAAGATTTTCGACATGTATTGTACGTAGACATGTAGTGTACGTAAACATGTAGTGTACGTAGACATGTAGTGTACGTAGACATGTTGTGTACGTAGAGGTTGCAGATTTGGTGGTTTGTAATAATAATAATAATAATAATAATTGACTTCTATGGCGCCTATATCCTCAGGAACCTGAGCTCAGAGGCGCGACAAAACAGAATCAGTAAGCGTAATCGTAAACAGGGACGCGCAAAAGTCAGTATCAGAACGAGGGACAACCGAACATTTATGGTGGGAATGCAAGTTGGAATAGATATGTCTTGAGTTTTTTTTCGGAAAATAGCAATAGTTTCTGATGTTTTCAAAGTGATAGGGAGTTCATTCCAGACCCTAGGCGCAGCGACAGAGAAAGCACGTTTACCCAAGTTAAGTTTTGTTTTAGGTACAATAAATTGTTGTGAAGTTGATGATCTTAGCTGCCTAGGGATATTTGAAAGATGCAGGAGACTAGCCAAGTAGGATGGTTGTTGTGAAGATAGAGCACGATATGCAAGAGTGGACAGCTTAAAATTAATTCGGTAATAAACTGGAAGCCAGTGTAACTGTTTAAGTAGTGGTAGTGACGGTGAAAACCGAGGCTCCCTGAGAACCACACGTGTCAGACAATTTTGTACTCGTTGGAGTTTAGCCAAGTCTTTTTAGCAATGTTATTTAGTAGTGAATTGCAATAGTCAAGGCGGCTGCTAATTAGTGCCGTTGATATTGTTTTAGCAGCAGATATAGATATGTGACGCCGAATTCGACGAAGATCACGAATATGATAGAAACAGGATTTACATACTTGAGAGATATGCTGGCAAAAGTTGAAGTCACTGTCAAAAATAACACCTAGATTGCGAACAGTATCTGATGTGAATGTATCACTGCCAAGCAGTTTAACTGGGAAATGGTTGATGACTTTATGTCGTTGTTGTTTAGTGCCAATAATAATAAGGTCTGTTTTATCTGGATTAAGCTTTAGCTTACTTGATTCCATCCACGAAAAGATATCAGTAAGACAATCACATAAAGTCGAAAGAGATTATTGTACATTTGATTGTGAAAGTGATATGTAAACCTACATGTACTGTTTTTACGATACATATTTTCTCATTTATCAATTAATGAAGATGAAGAGGTCATTGAAGAAGTTGATGGTTTGGAGGAAGAGTGGAAAAAGTAAAAAGAAACATTTGTGGGAGCTGCAGAGGAGCTATGTGGAAGAACATCAGGAGAGGGCGGAATGCCAAGCAGTAGTAACCAAGGACGGTGGACAAGCGAGGTTGTAGAAGCAATATGCGAAAAAACATAAGGGCAGAAGAAGAGAGCGGGAAAAAGAGATGTTGATAAGGCGAGGAGAGATATGGAAGCAGACACATATAGCAAGCTAGATGAGGATGGTATGGTAGAAAGAAGATGATATACAAAATGGCCCGAGACAGGAATGAGAATAGTAAGGACGTGAAGGGTGGGACGGTGACCAAGGATAGAAATGGGAAGTCAGTGACAGAACAAGAGGCAGTGCTGAAGGTCTGGGAAAGCTACTTCAAAGAGCTACTGAACCAGGAAAGAAATAACAACGATCTGGAATTACCATCACATGTAGAGAGGAAAGTGAAGTTAAGTGATATTACGGATACAGATATGCAAAGCGGGATGATGTGCATGTGGAGATGGTAATGGCAGCGGGGGAGAGTGGAATCAGCTGGACAAAGAGGCTGCTGAATACATGTTTGAGGCAAGGTAAAGTACAAGAGGAGTGGCGAACAGGGTAAATTGTCCCAATAAGGAAGAAGAAGGGAGATGTGCAAGACCCAGGGAAATACACTTCTAAGTCACATCATGAAGCTGCTAGAGAGGATCCTGGGTGGGAGGATCCGAAAGAAAGTAGAGCAAGAATTGGGTGAAGAACAACAGGGATTCGGAAAGGGCAGAGGGACGACTGATGGTATGTTTATATTAAGACAAATGGTAGAAAAGGGAAGGCCATAGCTGAGATGGGAGGACTGCATGAGGAGGGACATAAGAAGATCGGGGGACGATGAAAGATGGAGAGAGGGGGCGGCCGATAGAAAACTATAGAACGAAGGAACAGAAAGAGTGGCTCGACATTACTTTACCTGAACCTCACCGCTGTACAGCAGGGAACAAGGAGGAAGAGCACAATTAATGTGTCTGCTTGATTGTTTCTAAAAAACTTATTATTATTTGATGTTCGAGCTTATGAGAAACTTACCTGAGGCCGAGGTAGAAGGAATTCATCCAGAGCCAGAGGAAGACGAGGTTGATGACAGCGATGGGGACGCCAAGCGACGCCCACGAAGTGAAATTGATGGGAGAATTCTCCCCAGTGTGTTTAACCCAGAGTCTGGAGAGAAAGGGAAGACGCCTTCATGCACTTCCCAACATGCTGCGTTTCTAACCACTGAATGGATATGACTAACTGCGGTTACATAAACCACTACATATCGCATATGTCAAGTGATTTATTGTAGTGGAATGAGAATGAAATGATCTATAATAGCGGACTGCTAATGAAGTGTACTTATTTTGGATTGTGCAGCGTTTCATCTGCAATTGTCCTGTGTTGTTCTGGCGCCTGTTTTCTCGCATACATACTCACGTGATGCATCTGATGTGAATTAATTTGTGCCATTTTGTATAATTATATATTTTTTACTAATATTCACGAAATGCAAAATCAGGGCCAGTCCAATCATTGGCACCTATGAGAATTAACAATAACTAAAAAAAATGGTTAAAACATCGAGATTGGCATAGTAATTATACACATAATTTATTTAATATACTTATATAAACTCATTATTACCTAAAGCTAGTGCTAAATATACACAAGCACAGGGCTGGCTCGGACATTCAGAGCAACCATTGAAGACAATGGTGGTAGAGGGAGAGATGCTCGACACATCTCTTCCACCGGAGACGGCAACAAAGAGATCTTACTTGTCAGCGTGTCCCATCATGATCATGTTCGGGATGGCTCCGTTGATGGTCGCCACGCCGCCGACGTTGGCAGCGAAGCAGATAGACAGTGTCAGACCGACGGCGAGGTTCCGAAAACCTTCCGGGTCGCGGTTGGCGAAACCTTGTGAGATTGGGGCCTGGCCGGACTCGGAGCCGTCAACGGCAGTCGGCTGGGCGACGTCGACGGCGATGACGGGTTCTCGAGCTTCCTTCTCTTGCATCCTCTTGAGGCCGGGCGGCGAGCAGGTGCTGTGGCGAATTAAAATCTTATTTAAAAAAGATTTAACAAGATTTGCCATCCAACGCAAAGGCTCAGATGGCATGTGGACAAGGAAGCCATTGGCTTATCGAGAATCCAAAATTTTTAGTCTATGTATAATCCGCCCTCCTGAGATATGTGTCGACTTTTTTAAACATATTCACGCTGCCTAATGAAGCCTAACTATTGCTTTGTACAGAGGTATAATTTGCCTTTTTTCCTTGTATGTTATATTTCTCCTAATCAACCCATGCATTTGATTACCCTTTGAAGCTGCAATACAACACTGCTTTGACACGTTCATATCAACATTTATTGTTATACCTAAGTCCTTTTCTTTTACAGTAGTACCCTGAAGAGTGTCTCCCATTTCATAGTTTACATCCAAGTTCCCATGTTCTGTATGCCGGCATTTACATTTACCAAAATTGAACAACATCTGCCATTTCTTTGACCATCTAACTAATCTGTCTAGGTTGTTTTGTAAATGTTGTTTATCACCATCATTTTTAACCCTTCTAAACACTTTTGTGTCAACCGCAAATTTCAGTAAGTTGCTTGTTATATTATCGTCCAAGTAATTGGTATATATATATATATATATATATATATATATATATATATATATATATATATATATATATATATATATATATATATATATATATATATATATATATATATATATATATATATAATATAATGAAGGTCTAATGATGTTTGTACCCCACTCAAAACTGATTTCTTGTTTGAAATTCTATTACAACACGCTGTCTTCTGTCAGACAACCATTGTTCTATCCAGTCGATTTTGCCTTCCCCAATACCATGGGCTTTTAATATAAGTAGTAATCTTTGATGTGAAATTTTGTCAAACGCTTTCTGAAAATCTAAGTATATAGTATCTGCTTGTGATCCCTCGTCTAGCCACTTAGTGATTTCTTCCAACAAACATAACATATTCGTTAAGCATGACCTCGCTTTTAGGAATCCATGTTGATGTGGATTTAATAGTTTATGCCTTACAAGGAAGTCCACCATATGATCATTGAGTAACCTATTTCTCGAGCCCCTTTTAACTAATGGTATGATATTTGCTTCTTTCCATTCAACAGGAGCCACCCCCTCTTTAATGACAATTCAAACACTACTGCAAGTGATATTCTAAATTGTTCTACTGTTTCCATTAGTAGTTTTGGAAGAATTCCATCCACTCCTGGTGATTTATTGTCCTTCATTGCCTTTATTTTCTTAGCTACCATTTCTTGAGTAAACTGCCCTAAATAGTCCGATTTAGCTTCCTGAAATGTGGCATATGGAACTGGTGATGAACTGGTGTCCTCTCTGGTAAACATTGAACTGAAGTAGCCATTTAGGTCTTCCGCAATTAAAAAATCTTGTGATATTATATTTCCAGCTTGTAGTGTTTGTATGTATGTTTGCATGTTTGTTTGTATGTATGTTTGTATGTATGTTTGCATGTTTTGTATGTATGTTTGTATGTATGTTTGCATGTTTGTATGTTTGTATGTATGTTTGTATGTCTGACAGTGCGGCGATGTACGCCGAGCTACCGCGTCGCGCCATAGGAGATGACAATATACCCAGCAATAATTTTCAATATTGATGCATTTGGTGACAAACTGTCATCTTTCTTAGTATTTGATTCGTGAAAATAACGCAACATGTTGACATTGCCTCAATTGAGTAACGAATGCATCGCACTGTTTCCTAGTAGCCCAAAATTAGCAGCCCAAAACTAGCAACCCCAAACCAAAACTGTCATAAAACCACATTGTAAACATCTATAATGAAAACGTTGGATGAGTTTTCAAAAATATTTTTTATTTTTTTAGACCCAAAGTGTCATTGATACGTTGTTGACCCAATTAAGGTAATGTGAAAATAGTACGTGAAATCATAATAACGACAACAGTAATACTGACGCACCATTTTCATAATAACAACTATTTGCACTGGCTAACTAAAACATTGAGAACAAATATGCAAATGATGTGGAAAATTAACTTGTTATTGATTCAGGTTGTTTTTGTCAGAAATGGAACTCACCCTTCCGTCTTGTGAACATTAATGGACTTGGCTCCATCTGCACAGCAGGCCTTGTGGGGCTCTTCGAACTGGGACAAGCTCTTGAAGCATTGATCGCTCATTCCTACGGCCAACAGAAACATCATCAGCACGTCTTCGAATGGATTTTAACAAAAGAAAACTGCACAAGCGAAACGGTAAACGAAAATAAAATCAGCGTTGCTATACCGTTATATTTGGGAATGTAAAAGCATATAGATTTCAGCGGACTCTTAATATAAGGAGTTGCATGGTCAAACAGTTTCATATATCCGATGTTCATTTGATCTATGAGTACACGTCAGAGTGGAGGCTAAAATGGGGATTTAAAAAGATAAGATAAACACAATTTTATTGGCAACTCATTTGAGTTGGATTCACATCATTATACAACCATTAAAAGAATACCTGTAATTAAGTTATCTAATAAAATACATGAATTGGCTAAACATATGGCTTGATTGATCAGTCAATGATATAATGTTTGGGAAAGCAAAAACTACAGCGGGCTCTCAATATAAGGAACGTGCATGGTCAGACAATTCCATAGATTCGATGGTCGTTTGATCCACAGGTATACACGAGAGTGCATGCTACAATGGGGATTTTAAAAAAAAGATAAGATAAACACAACTGAGTTGGATTCACATCATTACACAATCTTTAAAAGAATACATATAAAGAAGTCAAAGGTGACGAAGATAGAGGCACGCAACGAATAAAATGCATTAATAGTCTACACAAATGGCTAGATTGATCAGTCAATGACATCCAGCTGTGCATAACTGCTTAGGACACGGTTCCGCGAAAGGCCGTGATTGACGCAAATAAAATATGAAAAGAGGAAGAAAAAGAAGAACGCAAAGAACACGAAGAACAAACAAAAAAAGAACGAGAAGAAAGCGAAGAACAATGAGAAAAAGAAGAACAAGAAGACAACGATGGCCAAGAAGAACACGAACACCAAGAAGAAAAAGGATATCAAGAAGATAAAGAAGAACAAGAAGACAAAGAAGACCAATGAGAACATAAAGACTAAGAAGAACAAGAAGAACAGAACGAACATGAAGAACAAAAAGAGTAAAAGAACAAGAATAGCAATAAAAAAGAAGAACAAGAATACCAAGACGAAAAAGGAGAGCACGGCAAACAAAAAGAACAAGAAGTACAGGAAAAAAGGAGAAAGCGACGAGCGAGAACAAAACGAACACGAAGAACAAAGAGAGCAATAAGAAAAAGAAGAACAAAGAGAACAAGACGAAAAAGCAGAACACACAGAACAAAAAGTAAAAACCCCAAGAAGAATAAAAAGAACAAGAAAAACAATAAGAACAAGAACATTATTAACACGAGAATAAAGAAGAACTAGAAGAACAAGAATAAGAAACAACAAGATTAAGAACAAGAACACAAACAAGAGAAAGAAGAAGGAAGAAGAGATTGTGGATCTATACCTGACGCATCGTTTTCGTCGCCGCTCCTCTCTATCTGTCTGAGCACAGACTCGACAATGGGCAGCAGCATGCTCGTGGTGGCCGTGTTACACATCCACATCGACACGAACCACGACGTCAACATGAACCCGAACATCAACCTGGAATACAACGGTGACATGAACATAGACACAAACCACGATATCAACTCGAACACAAGCATCAACCTGGAACATGAACACAACGATAACATGAACATCGACACGAACCAAGACGTCAACACGAACACAAACATCAACATTGATTATCACATGGTTGACCGATTCCCACTAAATTGGTGTGAACTTGTTTCCTAGGGGGTAAACTATGACACGGTCATAAGCACGACAGACGTTATGGTATCGTAACTTGTAACACGATATAGTGAATGGACATATCGGGATCACGGGATGAGCATATATATATATATATATATATATATATATATATATATATATATATATATATATATATATATATATATATATTTAACATAAAATATATATATATATATATATATATATATATATATATATATATATATATATATATATATATATATATTATTAATACACACCATGATATTCGTCCTGAAACAGTTATTATAACTACATCACAATTGGGCGTTCAAAGTGTATATATCCCTTATATTGTACAATATGAATTTACGATAAAGACGATCTCACTTTGTACCTTTAGACAGGCAGACATTATATCGGAGGGGAGGCAACGTAAATACCGACGAAATGGCCACTAAGCGACATCCAAACAAACATGATGGAACGACGGACGTTTCTCATAAATTCCCAGTACCTTAAGAATGTAGCAAGTGAGACATCCAGCAACAACTGGGTCTAATAAATCAATGAGAGCGCGTTCTTTAAAGGTCACTCGACGATTCGATTTAAAGGAGACTGTTTCAGCAGCAGGGCGTCCGCTGTTCACTCACTCAGTGTTGACTCTCAGAAGGTGAATAGGGGCCGTAATTATGTGGAACACGTATGATGTGTAACACCGCTCAATGCCTACCACATATGCCACCGTACGTATATATATATATATATATATATATATATATATATATATATATATATATATATATATATATATATATATATATATATATATATATATATAATGATAGTTCATGATTTGTGTATGTCTATGCCGCGCGTGACGTGAACAATAGGAATACTGGAACCCTTAAATGCCAACTCCCCGACACTGGCGCCACTCACCATAATATATTATCACCACTGCCACAACTAGATTACAAATTCACATTGGACGACTGACGGGTGATATAAACGACTGGTGACTTTGCCGACGCCATTTTCAGGCCTGTCCTCGGGGTTTTGAAAAGGAGGGTTTATTTTGGGCAAACACAACCAGCCGGGGATTTGTGAGATGATTTATGAAAATGTTACAATTGAAAAAAATCCCAACAAGGGGGTTCGTTCGAACCCTCGAATCCACCCCTGGGGAGGGGCAAGATTGTTGTTTACGATTTGTCACAAATAGCATTTGTGCATTTGAGCGATGTAGCATAGTCCCGTACAAAAAACATCGGTATCGTGTTTCTAGTTAAATGTAAACACACAATAGGCTAAATATCTGCACATTTGAAATTTAGAAGTTTCTTGGTTAAGATTAGGCGTTTACCAAATCATTATTTGCAAAATCTGCACATAAATGTAAGTTGTGACGGGGTGATATGATAAATGTTCACGCATGCTCGAAGGTTGCTAAAATGCGCGCTCTCGCCTTGCGATAGAATCATATTTTCAAATGAACACGCGTCACTGAAATTTTTCTAGAGCCTGTACTGTATACAACCAAGAAAAATAGTAGAAGACTGCAATGGAATTCGTCGCGTCATAGGAGCATGAAATCAAAACTGTCGAGATGAGCCGCGTTGTTTTAGTGTTCACACGAATCTTATATGATACAAACAACGTTCCTTAATGGACAATTCGATATGAAAATATTAAAACTGAGCGAGAAAAATATGTTTTCCACAACGTAGAATCCTAAATACCACACTTACCTCTTTGGTCTCACCCGAGGGTAAGTAAAATCATAAATGCCACACTTACCTCTTTGGTCTCACCCGAGGGTAAGTAGAATCCTAAATGCCACACTTACCTCTTTGGTCTCACCCGAGGGTAAGTAAAATCCTAAATGCCACACTTACCTCTTTGGTCTCACCCGAGGGTAAGTAGAATCCTAAATGCCACACTTACCTCTTTGGTCTCACCCGAGGGTAAGTAAAATCCTAAATGCCACACTTACCTCTTTGGTCTCACCCGAGGGTAAGTAAAATCCTAAATGCCACACTTACCTCTTTGGTCTCACCCGAGGGTAAGTAAAATCCTAAATGCCACACTTACCTCTTTGGTCTCACCCGAGGGTAAGTAGAATCCTAAACGCAACACTTACCTCTTTGGTCTCACCCGAGGGTAAGTAAAATCCTAAATGTCACACTTACCTATTTGGTCTCACCACGACGGTAAGTATAATCCTAAGCGCATGACTTACCTTTTGGGTGTCACCCCGAGGGTAAATAGAATCCTAAACGTCTGACATACCTATTTGGTCCCACCCCTGGGGTAAGTACAATTCTGAATCATTGCTAAGAAGCTAAGAGGCGTACACAACTGTCTTGCTCGGGCTGCACACTCTCCACTCTTACGTATTAGGTTCTGTCTACACAATCAACCACCCTACTTGGCTAGTCTCCTGCATCTGTCAAATATCCCCAGGCAGCTCAGATCATCCATTTCACAACAACGTATTGTTCCTTAAATCTTCGATAGCCCGTTGTTCTAACGATGACTTTTGCGCGTTCATAATGGTGCTTAATGATTCTGGTTTGTAGCGCTTCAGAGCTCAGATCCGGAGGATATGGACACTATAAAAGTGTGCTATCATTATTATTAATATGCCGCCAGACTTACCTCTTGGGTTTCACCCCGAGGGTAAGCAGAATCCTAAACGCCAGGCGGCGGTGCAGATTCGTCCTCTCGATGGCTAGAGCGACGATGTTGGCGCCGATAAACAGCATCGTCGGACCCTGCGGTGACATACGTCGATGTTGTATCATTCAGCGATAAGGGATACATTCACTCGACGGCAGTGAAAGCTATTCTTGTGTAGATCTATACAATGTAAGTTTACATTAAGAGCAGTTAGATTAATAAGCAATGTAATATGTGCCTCTTTAAAACCATGGGTCGTCATTTGCGGGGAAAGGCAGCATTACGACACTATGTTTGTATTCTATAACACACACTGGACTATTGAACATTAAGTTATAACTTTTGAGGTACAACGCTTGGTCGTTTGTATCGTAATATCCTGTAAAATCATTGCCAAAATCCTGCACACCATTCATAAGAAACATTCATTAAAATGGCTGCCAACTCACCGAGACGAAGGCTTGGGCCGTTTTCATTGTACTGAGGATGCCGAAGAGAGGGAGAAGGGAGATGGGGAGGAGGGAGGTGATGGCGAGGGGCAGCGCCTCCGTCACCCACAACACGGCCATCAGCAGCAGCACGTAGCCGCATCGTGCCTCCTGCAAACCAAGTCGGTGGAAGTTGAGGTCGGTTTACACGTGCGAGTTGTTCCGTGACACATGACAATGGGCAACTACAGCTGACAGCTACATCTGACACTGCGATCTACATTTGACTGGTGTCACTCCCGATTTGAGCTTCGATGACATATCACGATATTGCTGTCGATCGCTTTTATACCACTAATCGAAAATCAGACCAATATCGCTAATGTGTTTACACGATCGATTCTTGCACAACGATACCGCACAGGCCAATCAATAGGACTATTAGTCGCTCGTGTAGCACTTAATCGTCCTTTATCGTGCATAATCGACATGCTGAAATGTGGCAGTGTTAAAATAACCCATATGATTAAAAAGTGTTCTGAAAATGTAACATTTCGTGTTGATGTTAATTTAGCAATAGCATAAAAATCAATTAAATGTGTAATTTCATTGGCCTTTAGTGGGCGGATGTTGCAAAACTAATAAATTTGCTTCCAAAACGGCTTTTGTCTACCATTAAATGAACGCTTGCGCATTCGTCTGACAATACCCAAGTATTATTTTCATCACATTCCTGCTCTTGAGCAAGCCACGTGGTTTATTCAATGAAATGACGATGTTCAATAATTAGGGTAGGCTTACTCGTGGCATTTGAGTAAATTCTGACTGGTGGAAATGAGTTGTATAACGTGGTGACGTTGTCACACACCCTGTGTGACAACGTTGTCACACACCCTGTGTGATTGTATTCGTAGAAGCAGTGCTAGTTACAGGGCTACGTATTGCGAATGGGCGTTTTCTTTTAACGAGTGACGTCAACAATAGCATAAACATGTGAGTCCATAAATCCACAGTATCAACTATATGACCTTTTGGACGCAAATTCGTTCTTATATAAACAATTACATAAATGACCCCTCTTTGACAGGCTTGTGAATTCATCCGTTACGAAATTGCGTTGTTTAGCTAGTATGCTATAGAGTTCGTCGTTAAGTTACGACGACCTGTGTGACATTGTGGCTGTAATGTGTCACTTTACCATTAGCTAATCTATCAACATGACCCGGTATGCGTCTATGCTGTACAACTGTTTTTGTCCGTGTTTGGTTTGGTCGTTTGTCTTTCTGTCTGTCAATTTATCGTGCACGTGGCTGTCATTTTATGGGGTTTCTACGGGGATAGTTCGTACATTTAAACAATTTCGGAATTCCCCCAAAGGTGGGGATCTTACATAGGAATTTATGTGGACGTTTGACGATTACGTAACTCAGTACAGTACTAGTTCGTACTTACGTACAATTGTTCGCAACGGTATGCATATTTTATACGATTGTTCCAAGTTACGTAATGTACATCAAACGTCCACTTAGTTCCTTCGTACAGCACGAATGCTTCGTGAAACCGGCAGTGGCACATGAATTTTAGGGCGTGAAGTTGTCGTTGCCATTGGTATTGCTCTAACAAAACTTGACTGGGTAGTGCAGAGTCATAAACTCTGGCAGTGCCAGACTTTTTGTCCCGTGCAACGTCGGATAAGTTGGCTAGTATATCATAAGGTAATAAGTGAGTATCTTCGCACACGTAAGTAAGACTGTGAATTCATAACAGGTGACACATTTACCGCCTGTGTAGGATATTTTATTTCCCCTGGCATTCCCCCATGGTGGGGATCTTGCAAAGGAATTTGTGCGAACGTTTAACTCAGTACAATACTTATTGACCCGCATCGTAGTTTTGGGGTACTCGCTTGACACCTATAAGCAGGTAAAAGCAGCTTTTCGGTAATTCAGTAATTATTTTGACGAAGTTTCGTGCTTTTTCGTGGGCAACGCCAGTTAAAGCACAGCACATGTAATTATATAATATTATAGACTTGAGCATAGACTTACATAGCAGGAAACTATCAACCAATTTAATGTTCATACCTGTGTATACATATTGATACGACAGCAATGTACATAACCGTGCCGGTCACGTCTGCCAGGTGGCTACATGGGGGTCATTTAAGGCAGACAATAGCTGCTGTTTCCGTTCCATTTCCGGAGAGAACTCCAGCATTTTGCAGAATAGCCTCTTCACTTCTAACACTAGACAATGGATTCTTTAAAAAAAATATTTCCGGACAACACTTAGCATTTAGCAGAATATAGACACCGACAATGAATTCTTAATAATAATTTTGCGTAACATATCATTGTTTGTATCATACACGCGCGCACACACACCCACACGCACGCACGCACGCACCCACGCACACACACCCACACCCACACCCACGCACACGCACACGCACACGCACACGCACACGCACACGCACACACACACACAAGCACGCCTAGTGTTTGGACAATCCGCCCCGCGTTTTACTCCAGTCAGTTAATTTTTATTACAAATTACTGGGCAGGGTCTGATGCTCAGCTAGTTCGTTAATGTAACCTATGGCTGTAGCATACGTATAAATTGTAGACGCTGCCATGCGCTGACTGTGCACATGAGCAGAAATGTTAACATGACTATGTTGTAGGCAGATGGATTTCTGTGTGGAACGTGCTGTGAACAAATTGATTCAACAATTGAAATGCCAGAGAATAGGTGCATTTTGTGTGGGGAGCTTTTGCTAACAAGTGTTGGATGTCAACCGTCAGATTTCCAACCTGTGGATTGATATAGGTGTGTGTTGCTTCGCCATGTGTGGTGCTAGCTCCCGCAATCTGGTTACCTATAATCGAGACAAATGATCTTCTAACATAGTGCGATTTCCGGGAATGTGTTTAAATGTGATATTGAACTGCAACTATTAACTTAACAACCTCTACTGCCAGTGTGATTGGGAAGAGTTCTTTGATGGTGAAGTGAAGAGGGGCTTGTTGAGTTGACCATCCATTCGAAAACCATTCGTTTCCAAAATAGGCACCAAACCCCAGTCAACTGGCATCGGTGAAGAAATGCAATTGCGCAGAGCTTTCCCATAATTGCTAGGGGAACACATCGACCCCATTGAACGAGTCTATAAACAGTTTCCATACTGCGAGATCTGCTTCCACCTCTTGGTTGAGACGCAGATTTAAGTAGTAATCTTTGATGTGGCACTTTGTTAAAAGTTTTCTGAAAATCTAAGTATATAATATCTACTGGTGATCCCACGTCACTCGGTGATTTCTTCCAAAAAATGGCATATTTGTTAAGCATGACCTCGCCTTTGGGAATCCATGTTGAGATGAATTTAATAATTTATGCCTAACAAGGAAGTCCACCATATGGTCTTTAATTAACCTTTCTAATAATTTACAAATCACTGATGTTAAACTCACTGGTCTGTCATTTTCAGACTTATTTCTCGAACCCTTTTTAAATAATTGTTTGTTGTTTGCTTATTTCCATTCGACAGGAACCACTGTTTTAATGACAAGTTGAACACTCTTGTAAGTCGTATACTAATTTGTTCTACTGATTCCATCAGTAGTTTTGGAGGTATTCCATTCACTCAAGGTGATATATTATAACTTGGCATATTTCGTTGTGAGGCCATTATCAAATATATCGTGGTAGCCTGGAGATAGAGCGCTTTATTAATGACCCCCCCCCCATTGCAGTGTCAGTTGGCGTTGGCGCCACCGAGGTAAGTTACTGTAATAAAACTTGGCTGCAGCAAAGCCAGAGCGCTTCACTAAAGTACGAACAATGCTGGCCTGTTTCACAAGGGAGGATGTGGTGAATGGATGGGCGTGGGCATACGTTGCTCTATGTCAGTTATTTGGATGTATCGGACTTTGGGCGATGCTAGTATATATATATATATATATATATATATATATATATATATATATATATATATATATATATATATATATATATATATATATATATATATATATACTAGCATCGCCCAAAACCCGATTCGTCCAAATAAATAACTGACATAGTATATATATATATATATATATATATATATATATATATATATATATATATCCAAAACCCGATTCGTCCAAATAACTGACATAGAGCATATATATATATATATATATATATATATATATATATATCTATACACACACACACTCACACACACACACACACAGACACACACACACAAACACAAACACAAACATAAACACACACACACACACACACACACACACACACACACACACACACACACACACACACACACACACACACACACACACACACACACACACACACACACACACACACACACACACACACACACACACACACAAACATGTCATAGGTGTTATAAAACAACACTAGTAATGGACAGAAGTATGTTTGATTAGTTCGATAACGATTGCGATTACAGCATACAAAAATAGTACAGTTGTTGTAACAAAACATATATTACAATTCCATGACCTTCCGTGGATGGTAAAGCTGCGAGTGCACTTGGTCAACTGAATTGTCTATGTTCATCTCCACTATGATAAAATACGTGTTTATTTTGACCCATAGAATGCATACGATATATACATACATGTTGAACATAACATCGTTGAGGTTTGAAACTAATCGTTGGGATGTGTGTTTCTTCTTGCATATAACACATGAAAGAATTACGATTGCAGATCTCTGTCGTTCAGTGAACGTTGCTATGAGAAACTAGATGGAGGTGGAGGTGGAGGTGGAGGTGGATGTGGCTTTATTTTTGTCGTCCAGACGCGGATCCAGGGGGATCTTATGAGTCTGAAAAACCCCTAAACAAACGAGGGAGTCTTAGACCCCCGTGTCCGTGACAAATATTACGGTAACGGACAACGTATATAGGCCTACATAGGAACTAGTGTCAATGTAAAGATTTAAGTATAAGTAGCCGGCTAATATTAACCCGTCTGTAAGTAGAACGACACGTATCGTCCCCCCACCGTAGAACGACATATCACAATGAATGACCGATGTCCCCTTTGCCAACAAGCCCAGATCCGCCCCTAGTACGATAAGTTTACTGTATAAACAAATCCCATCACCTGGACTGGGCGACCGACGCGGTAAACCTATGTATATTTACGAAAGAATATGTGTTGTCTCGAAGCACGACAAACTGACAAACCTGACGTAACTCTCCGTCCACGAGCAGCGGTAGCGGCAGCAGCAACAGCGGCGTCAACACGACAATGATGAGGTTTCTAAACCGCCACACGTCCGATAGAAGCGTCCCCGTTGGCCTCGGCATTCTACTCGTCTGGTCGACTGCCTCCCTGCCTGACATTAATAACACTAACTACGCTACAACAACAATCAACGCGTGTCGGGCTCTGCTTCTGTGTGCAATCTGTACTTGGGCAAATCACGTGTTTTCGTGAGCACGGATGAATGGATGATTAAATAAATGGATGGACGAATGAATGAACCGAACGAAGGCTAGTGTGGTGGTCCACAACCTTCAAACGGCAATGTAATGTATAGCAATAACTGCAGATTTGTTGCTTCTAGAAACGCCTTGGGAACGCCCCTTGGTGTATATAACGGCTGCAGAGCAGGTTACCAAGTGCTGTTACTTTGCATAAAGACTCGATAAAACTTTGACGTGTCGTCATATTGGGCCGTAGCAGTCAATGCATGCAATTCGTACGCGAGACTAGTAAGACGACAACATGTCGTAAGTAACCACTCTTACGTAGTATGTTACTGTCAGTCACAGCATTGGTGTCAGAAGTGTAAGAAATTCGTACGTCCACGCGTCTTATCATAGGTTCAACGTGAAGAGTTGTGCAAATAAAGTTTCGACAACTTTTTCGCAATGTCCAATGTCATGTTGAATATTTGCGAGTTCCCGCTGTGCTAGTATTAGACAATGTCATGTTGACTTTGTATGAATATTTGTGAGTTCCCGATGTGCTAGTATTAGACGATGTCATGATGACTTTGTATGAATATTTGCGAGTTCCCGTTGTGCTAATATTAGACGATGTCATGTTGACTTTGTATGAATATTTGCGAGTTCTCGCTGTGCTAGTATCATACGATGTCATGTTGACTTTGTATGAATATTTGCGAGTTCCCGCTGTGCTAGTATTAGACGATGTCATCATGACTTTGTATGAATATTTGCGAGTTCCCGTTGTGCTAGTATCAGAAGATGTCATGATGACTTTGTATGAATATTTGCGAGTTCCCGTTGTGCTAGTATTATACGATGTCATGTTGACTTTGTATGAATATTTGCGAGTTCTCGCTGTGCTAGTATCAGAAGATGGCATGTTGACTTTGTATGAATATTTGCGAGTTCCCGCTGTGCTAATATCAGACGATGTCATGTTGACTTTGTATGAATATTTGTGAGTTCACGCTGTGCTAGTATTAGACGATGTCATGTTGACTTTGTATGAATATTTGCGAGTTCCCGCTGTGCTACTATTAGACAATGTCATGTCGACATTGTATGAATATTTGTGAGTTCCCGCTGTGCTTGTATTAGACGATGTCATGTTGACTTTATATGAATATTTGCGAGTTCCCGCTGTGCTAGTATTAGACGATGTCATGTTGACTTTGTATGAATATTTGCGAGTTCCCGCTGTGCTAGTATTAGACAATGTTATGTTGACTTTGTACGAATATCTGTGAGTTCCCGCTGTGCAAGTATTAGACGATATTATGTTGACTTTGGATGAATATTTGTGAGTTCCCGCTGTGCTAGTATTAGAAGACGTCATGTCGACTTTGTATGAGTATTTGCGAGTTTCCGCTGTGCTAGTATCAGACAATGTCATGTTGACTTTGTATGAATATTTGCGAGTTCCCGCTGTGCTAGTATTAGACAGTGTCATGTCGACTTTGTATGAATATTTGTGAGTTCTCGCTGTGCTAGTATTAGACGATGTCACGTTGACTTTGTATGAATATTTGCGAGTTCCCTCTGTGCTAGTATTAGACGATGTCATATTGACTTTGTATGAATATTTGCGAGTTCCCGCTGCGCTGTGCTAATATTAGACAATATTTGTTGACTTTGTATGAATATTTGCGAGTTCCCGCTGTGCTAGTATTAGACAATGTCATGTTGACTTTGTATGAATATTTGCGAGTTCCCGCTGTGCTAGTATTAGACAGTGTCATGTCGACTTTGTATGAATATTTGTGAGTTCTCGCTGTGCTAGTATTAGACGATGTCACGTTGACTTTGTATGAATATTTGCGAGTTCCCTCTGTGCTAGTATTAGACGATGTCATATTGACTTTGTATGAATATTTGCGAGTTCCCGCTGCGCTGTGCTAATATTAGACAATATTTGTTGACTTTGTATGAATATTTGCGAGTTCCCGCTGTGCTAGTATTAGACAATGTCATGTCGACTTTGTATGAATATTTGTGAGTTCCCGCTGTATGAATATTTGCGAGTTCCCGCTGTGCTAGTATTAGACGATGTCATGTTGACTGTGTATGAATATTTGCGAGTTCCCGCTGTGCTAGTATTAGACAATGTCATGTCGACTTTGTATGAGTATTTGCGAGTTCCCGCTGTGCTAGTATTAGAGAGTGTCATGTTGACTTTGTATGAATATTTTCGAGTTCCCGCTGTGCTAGTATTAGACAGTGTCATGTTGACTTTGTATGAATATTTGCGAGTTCCCGCTGTGCTAGTATTAGACAGTGTCATGTTGACTTTGTATGAATATTTGCGAGTTCCCGCTGTGCTAATATTAGACAGTGTCATGTCGACTTTGTATGAATATTTGTGAGTTCCCGCTGTGCTAGCATTAGACGACTTTCGTTTCTGTTTATCCGCAAATTATTCTGAGAGGCAGCAAACAAGTCTTCCTAAACCCGACTTGCGGCACCGCCCATGGCAACGAATACGCCTAGACCAAACTGTCTAAATTATTGACGAACGAGTTTCTTTAGAGTTGCTTCCAAATTTAGCACTTAGCATCCGCCTTTTTAAATGTGTAAAAGGGTGCGTTGGCGGCCACTTTTGTTAAGGGCGCACTAGGACTCTTTCCAGTTGTTAGTTTATTAATTCGTTAATTATCTTAGCTTGATTTCACATATGAATATTCCATGATTGCATTATTGGCGAACTCTTCGGGCATAACAACGCGCTAGCACATTTTGTAACAGCGTGTCACGAGCGAGTTCCGCTGACGGCTAGAAATGGAAGTATCTTGTCGTCGTTGCCCAGTGATTTAGGTTGTCAGCCAATATTCTTTCAAACAAAGGCACATAGCTGATAGTATGCTAATAGTGCGAGAGCTACATTTATACCGGATAACTGATATGTTTAGAGAAAACATATCCGCACGCCTAAAGTCGTAATGGTTCTGCGTATGTTTTGACGTGGATGGTGCTAAAGATACGTTGAGAGAGAGAACTAGTGCCACGTGATCGCTAGCACTATCTAGAAAGCGAAAATTATTAGTTGCAGCAACCTGCGCCACAGCCAAGGGATCGCTAGAAAGTAAAAGATCTAATGTAATAGTGCCTCGAGTTGGAAAATTGATATGTTGGGTTAGAGCATTTTCAGTTATGCAATGAATGAAATAATTGTATGGTTGAGTCCTGGGAAAACGTTTATTATACCAGTGAATGAGGGGCAAGTTAAAATCGTCAAGGACAACAATGTTATTGCTCTTCCTAAGACAATGTTTTATAAAGGTCACTGCAATTTGGTGGGTGGTAAACGCACAACTTTCGAATACACGTGGCAATCGTCAGGACTACATTCGGCTTCAGCTGTGCTGAGGGTTTCAGGAAGACATACACGGACGGGGTTTAAATCGTGTTTACAGAAGACGGCCACACCTCCACCAGTACGACTATTTCTATCACAACGAAATAGGTTCGACTAAATATTTCACTGATGTATCGGAAAAGGATAGATGTGTTTCAACAAATGATAGTATCGCATATTCAGCAGTGTTAAGGACAATTTCGATTGCAATCGTTTTGTTGCGCATACTGCGAGCATTGGCATAGTAAACTTTGCATTCATTTACAACAGTGTCCAAATGGTCGGATGTGTTGCGAGTGTTTAGTCAATCAGTTCCAGTGTGTGGTCGGACTCGCTCTGTTCGTGAATCGCTTCGCGTCCGGGGCCGGCCGACGGTTGTCGCTGCTGTGCATCGACCACTGACAGCAGCTTTCCAGGATGAGTAGGTCGACTGGCTGTAGCGGGCGGTGGTCTTCCAGTCTACACGGTCTACGTTACGTTCAGCGTCACGTAGGACGTATCGTAGCTCAAAGTTCTCGCTTCCGGAGCTGTACACACATTTTGCGATGTTGTCTTGGTCAAACGTTTCGTGGGTTGTTCCATAGTAGAGGATGTCGCTGTGTTCCTGGGTCTTTTTTGGCAATGATGGCCCGATGTACACTCTGTTGTTAAGTTAGAGTTGCTTCAAAACGTTTGTTGTTTGTTGGAATAATTATACCATGACATACATTTGCAGCTTGTTCATCATCATATGAAAGCTGATCACGTATGTTTACAGGTGTCGTGTTTCAAGTTATAGCAATACACAGTTAATTCGTTAGCAACATCATCATACAATCTTCTGGAGATCTCCGTCCGTGATAATGCCCATCCCTGACATTGTCACACGCTGTTTGTGCCCATCCGTGACATTGTCACACACTGTTTGTGCCCATCCATGACATTGCCACACACTGTTTGTGCCCATCCGTGACATTGCTATACACTGTTTATTAAATTGATATATCATCTTATCATTATTATTATTATTATGACCCTGATAATCAACCACACGACCATTCTCCCACTCAACGTCTTTCTGATATCAGGAGAGGAGGGGTAGAGGTGAATTTGGTGAGTATACAAATACAGCACACTGTGACAACAAATACAGTACAATCTGTTGTGATGACCCAGGCCTCACAGACCACAGCCTCACAGATAACAGTACCACTCCAGCACATTGCCCCAAACACGCCTACTGTGGTAGCTGCTTCGGTAATCAAAGCTTCACAAACCTCGGTGCACAGTGTGAGTGTCTATTGTTATCATTCTAGTGGCACGGGCCACATGTTTCGCGATTGCAACACGCTCAGGAGGGCCAAAGGTTTGTGTTACGGGTTCGCCGGCAACGGACATTTCTTGCTTGAATGTCCGGGTCGTTGCACACCGCCACGGAACCAACGACGTCAGAGGAGGACTGCCTCTTACTCACATCAATGCGGTCGGAGATATTCCCCAGTGACGTCGGGCTCCACGAGTGACCCAGAAAACATTACACCATCCTGAAAGAGACATGATGTCTCCCTGGTGGCCATTAAAGCAGACTGAAGTGGCGCCGTCTAGTGTAGTAAGCAACTCTGAGACAACCAAGTGTCTGCAACATCCAGTGCAGCTACAATAAATCAGGTGCGAGCGTTGACAGACATTGGGTCTTTTCGAACCCCACCTACTGGGTTTGGGGCTGTCTCAACCCATTCATGGGCGCTGAAGACGGCGGACAGTAGTCCCCGCACTTCCCACACTGTAAGTAGTACAGTCAGTGCGAAGACGGCTGACAGTAGTCCCCGCACTTCCCACGCCGTAAGTAGTCCAGCCAGTGCGAAGACGGCGGACAGTAGTCCCCGCACTTCCCACACTGTAAACAGTCCAGCCAGTGCGAAGACGGCTGACAGTAGTCCCCGCAACTCCCACACTGTAAGTAGTCCAGCCAGTGTGAAGACGGCTGACAGTAGTCCCCGCACTTCCCACACTGTAAACAGTCCAGCCAGTGCGAAGACGGCTGACAGTAGTCCCCGCAACTCCCACACTGTAAGTAGTCCAGCCAGTGCGAAGACGGCGGACAGTAGTTCCCGCACTTCCCACGCCGTAAGTAGTCCAGCCAGTGCGAAGACGGCGGACAGTAGTCCCCGCACTTCCCACGCCGTAAGTAGTCCAGCCAGTGCGAAGACGGCGGACAGTAGTCCCCGCACTTCCCACGCCGTAAGTAGTCCAGCCAGTGCGAAGACGACGGACAGTAGTCCCCGCACTTCCCACGCCGTAAGTAGTCCAGCCAGTGCGAAGACGGCGGACAGTAGTCCCCGCACTTCCAACGCCGTAAGTAGTCCAGCCAGTGCGAAGACGGCGGACAGTAGTCCCCGCACTTCCCACGCCGTAAGTAGTCCAGCCAGTGCGAAGACGGCGGACAGTAGTCCCCGCACTTCCCACGCCGTAAGTAGTCCAGCCAGTGCGAAGACGGCGGACAGTAGTCCCCGCACTTCCCACGCCGTAAGTAGTCCAGCAAGTGCGAAGACGGCGGACAGTAGTCCCCGCACTTCCCACGCCGTAAGTAGTCCAGCCAGTGCGAAGACGGCGGACAGTAGTCCCCGCACTTCCCACGCCGTAAGTAGTCCAGCCAGTGCGAAGACGGCGGACAGTAGTCCCCGCACTTCCCACGCCGTAAGTAGTCCAGCCAGTGCGAAGACGGCGGACAGTAGTCCCCGCACTTCCCACGCCGTAAGTAGTCCAGCCAGTGCGAAGACGGCGGACAGTAGTCCCCGCACTTCCCACGCCGTAAGTAGTCCAGCCAGTGCGAAGACGGCGGACAGTAGTCCCCGCACTTCCCACGCCGTAAGTAGTCCAGCAAGTGCGAAGACGGCGGACAGTAGTCCCCGCACTTCCCACGCCGTAAGTAGTCCAGCCAGTGCGAAGACGGCGGACAGTAGTCCCCGCACTTCCCACGCCGTAAGTAGTCCAGCCAGTGCGAAGACGGCGGACAGTAGTCCCCGCACTTCCCACGCCGTAAGTAGTCCAGCCAGTGCGAAGACGGCGGACAGTAGTCCCCGCACTTCCCACATCGTAAGTAATCCAGCCATTGCGAAGCTGAAGCCAATAAAGACCACAAGTGTTTGAGTATCTGCCATACCTAACGATGCATTCATTTCGGCTGCATCGTCTGGCAACGAGCAAGTTATAATGGATATGTTGCTTTCCGATGATCGCGTTAACGTTAACATGCGTGACAAGATGGGACGGACATGCTTACACTGGGCGGGGAATTACGGTATGTCGCGCTTGGCTGAATTACTGCTGTGTCCACATGGATATGTTTGACGACAACGGCGACACGGCAACGATCCTGGAGGCAAAGATGGAACACGCGTCTGTCGCAATACTGATGCTTGATGCTGGATTCGGACTTGTGTTCTTAGTTTTCCATGTATTCTTTAAAGGTGGCCGATTACCCTGATATTTTAAAGGTTGTGTGAAATCTATTAGCCCCAGAAGCCCCAAAAGACAAATACAGTTGGGCGGTCCCGTGCCAATTTTGTTAAGTATCTGAACCAGTA
This sequence comes from Lamellibrachia satsuma, assembly GCA_033239005.1. NCBI lineage: Eukaryota > Metazoa > Annelida > Polychaeta > Sabellida > Siboglinidae > Lamellibrachia > Lamellibrachia satsuma. The sequence continues at coordinate 3,455,158 of BSQZ01000016.1, read as the reverse complement.
ACAGCAACGTCATCAGCAGAATTAGCCAAATACTGCATTCTGATCATAACCGACTGTTCGGCTTGGTGATGCGCGCGCGCGATTCGTTTCCCGAAACTTTGGCACTCACTAACCGTCGTGACCGTACGAGTTCTGCCACACCCGCTCTTGATTCGTCGCGATCACAGACGACGGAGCCATGCCTATGCTGCGATGATAGGTGTCGTTGTATGACCAAACACAGTCGTGAAGCGCTGATGTTTCGTCATGCATTTCCACATGCGCGTTTTCAGCGTCCTGTTGAACTTTTCGACGATACTCGCTTTGGTCTCCTCGTTGTGAGTGGAAAGTGATGGATGCCGTGTTCAACAGGCTCTGGACGGAACGGTTCAGGAATTTGAGTCCTTTGTCGATCTGCAATGTCGTGGGACAGGGTACGACGTTGGACAACAGACCTTCCAACGCAGCCACCAACGACAACAAAGACGTGTTCTTCAGCGTAACGCACCATGCGACTTCCTTTCTTCAGATTCGACCCGAGATTGGTCTGCCACTGCTGGTTCCTCAAACGAAGAAGCAGCCTCTCTTGAATCGGGTTCTCACCAATTTGTGCAGGATGTACGCACCCTGTTCCGACAACCATTGTTCGGCGGTTGTTTTCGGTGCGCGCGCGACGCATCCCAAAGCGCGCTCTGATTGGCTCACTCATTATCATCACTCATTATCATCAATCTTTGTCACCGCCAAATGCTGCAGCTGCCTGTGTTTGTTCATTCCTGCTGCCCGTTTCTCCCCGACAAGCACAGACAACTGTTCGTGGACATTGCGCTGTGTAGCACGGCTTGTCTGAGAAACTTCCACAGTGAATCATCTCTAAGATTTCTGATAGTGTTGGGCGACATTAGGCGGCAACGTAATCAAAAATAGTGACCTCGATACTTCATCGCGTGCCCAGCCGTATTTTGTTGGATCCAAAGTTGATGACAATGTCGTTAACACATTAACTGTGTATTACTATGACTCTTAACGCGATACTGGTGAGCATTCTTGATCACCTTTCATATGATGATGAAGAAGCTGCAAATATCCGTCATGGTATGATTATTCCAACAAACAACAAACGTTTTGAAGCAACTCTAACTTAACACATTCCAGAGCTACTGCGCTGCCGATTCAGACTGCCATTGTTTCGACATGTCGCACCCGTCGCTAATAGTAGAAGTAGTAGTAGCCTACACCACTGCGGTACAATGCGTTCAGTGCGTTCAGCACCCGTCGCTAGTAGTAGAAGTAGTAGTAGCCTACACCACTGCGGTACAATGCGTTCAGTGCGTTCAGCACCCGTCGCTAGTAGTAGAAGTAGTAGTAGCCCACACCACTGCGGTACAATGCGTTCAGTGCGTTCAGCACCCGTCGCTAGTAGTAGAAGTAGTAGTAGCCTACACCACTGCGGTACAATGCGTTCAGTGCGTTCAGCACCCGTCGCTAGTAGTAGAAGTAGTAGTAGCCCACACCACTGCGGTACAATGCGTTCAGAGCGTTCAGCACCCGTCGCTAGTAGTAGAAGTAGTAGTAGCCTACACCACTGCGGTACAATGCGTTCAGAGCGTTCAGCACCCGTCGCTAGTAGTAGAAGTAGTAGTAGCCCACACCACTGCGGTACAATGCGTTCAGTGCGTTCAGCACCCGTCGCTAGTAGTAGAAGTAGTAGTAGCCCACACCATTGCGGTACAATGCGTTCAGTGCGTTCAGCACCCGTCGTTAGTTGTAGAAGTAGTAGTAGCCCACACCATTGCGGTACAATGCGTTCAGTGCGTTCAGCACCCGTCGCTAGTAGTAGAAGTAGTAGTAGCCTACACCACTGCGGTACAATGCGTTCAGTGCGTTCAGCACCCGTCGCTAGTAGTATAAGTAGTAGTAGCCCACACCACTGCGGTACAATGCGTTCAGTGCGTTCAGCACCCGTCGCTAGTAGTAGAAGTAGTAGTACCCTACTCCACTGCGGTACAATGCGTTCAGTGCGTTCAGCACCCGTCGCTAGTAGTAGAAGTAGTAGTAGCCTACACCACTGCGGTACAATGCGTTCAGTGCGTTCAGCACCCGTCGCTAGTAGTAATCGCACCTTGCGTGCGTTCAGTCAATTGAAACCGCGTGATTCTGTCAGGCCCGACAAACAGTTGATAGTCTCATGACTTGTTTGAATGAATGGGCTTTGCATTTGACGATATGAGGCAAGGTACCTCCCGTTGTAGCCGTCAGCTAATGCAATCACGGAATATATGAAATTAAGCCAAGAAATTCATAAACTAACAATTTGAAAGAGTCCTAGTGTAACCTTAACAAAAGTGGCCACCAACGCACCCTTTTACAAATTTAAAATGGCGAATGCTACGTGCAAGATTTGGAAGCAACTCTAAAGAAACTCGTTCGTCAATAATTTAGACAGTTGGGTATAGGCGTAATCGTTGTCATGGGCGCTGCCGGAGGTCGGGTTTAGGAAGACTTGTTTGCTGCCTCTCAGAATAATTTCCGGATAAACAGAAACGACCAGTGTCTAATACTAGCACAACGGGAACTCGCAAATATTCGTACAAAGTTAAAATGACATTGGACATTGCGACAAAGTTGTTGAATCTTTATTTTCACAACTCTTCACGGTGAACCTATGATAAGACGCGTGGACGTACTTATTTCTAACACTTCTGACACCAATGTTGTGGATGACGGCAACATACTACGTAAGAGTGGTTAATTATGTTATGTTGTCGTCTTCCTAGTCACGTATGAAATGGATGCATTGACTGCTACCGCTACGGGCCAATACGACGACACGTCAACGTTTCATCGCGGGTCTTTGTGCAAAGTAACATCAATTGGTAACTGCTCTGCACCCCTTATAGAGGTCAGACCACAATGCAAAATTGCATTGGTGACCACGTTAATGTTTTATCTGATTATAAGAAAACGCGAGCACTATAAATTCTGAAAATGTTTCATTCCAACTGCCATCATCTCATTGACATGCTGACCAAGTTTTGTCAAAACCACATACCTCCATCTCTTTTAAAGCGCCCCCACATGCGATGCCCGTGAATATAAAAAATAGCCATGTATTCATGCAACCACGTGGTCCATAGAAGAGAAAATCCCTTAAATTCCTCCGCCTTTTAAATTATCACAAAAAGCGCTGTTTCACAGTCAACAGCTTCTACAAACAAACCTGTGAAACTGTCTGCTCAACTGCACTTATGTCACATCATACGAATTTCACATATCACAATTTAATACGCCGTACATTCGTGTGAAACAATTAATAGGAAGGTCTAATGTGGTATTACCCCTATTAAATAGGAAAGTGTCAAATTTTACATCAAGTTGCGGCACAATGCATATGCTTATCAGTTCATTAGTATAAACAATGCATGGCCCGTAATATTAACTGTAAACCAGTCACATAATTTAATTATAGTTCGATTTTGACACTTGATAAATCATAGATTATGTACACCAGAATTCCAGAACACTGCGAACCAATTAAGCCTGCTTATTGTCTCTTAAAATATACCAATGAGTTTATTTTCAAACTAATATTCATATATTTTTAACCAAACATGGCATAACTTTGTAAAAAAAATTGAAGGCTAGCGAGGGTGGACGGCGGCGGAAGTCAGGTTCTAGGGCTCAGCCAATTTTTTTTCGCAGGTGTGTCGCATCCTCCAACATCCGCGAACCGTTGGGCGAGTAGGGTTATTTCGAAAGGAACTATGTAGTTAGTTCTTAGATGTTACTTGCAACCTGTCTGTCACATGGATGGAGTTCTTCTGCTGTTTCAACGCCCGTAACTATTTTATACTTCACTATCACCAATCGCAGCCATCGTCTCACAACGAATTAACCAATCATATTGGTGCACACAAGAGCCCGTAGAACACAGAAAGGCTTGGTTGGATATGCAAATTGTAAGTTAACTTGGGAATAATTATGCAATGTTTGTACTAAAACACCCCAGTATTAACCATTCAAATCATATGATATCCTACACAAAATGTGTATCATAGGAATCTCTACAATACACACAGTGCGATGGTATACATCAAAATGCATCTGCTACTAGATTTATAACAGAAAACCACTTTGAGCATTCCTTTAACTCCCTCTATTATTCGAAGGTGTGAAAGTACAGATGATTGCCTGGCCCTATACTGTCACCGACACAAAACAACAATATCGACCGTATCTAAAAGTATTCGTTCTTCACCATAATTAGGTTCTAAAACAATGAAAAACAATATCAGAAGACAACTAGTATCCCAACGATACCAAGCATGATAACATTTCGTTGGTCTGTTAATCAGTTGGAAACAAATAAATTTATGATCTCTAGATTAGCCATCGGTCGCTATTCGGCGCCACTAGTACGACTCTTACTCACCAACATTTCAATCGCTAGGTGACTAAAGTAAACAAGCTAATTATACATCTAACGCAATCTCCGATCTGTGACAGAAATTTTTATATTTAGTAGATCAGTTATGTGACACCTCCTAAAGGAGACGGTTAAACAGTTTAAATAATAGTGGCGTTTAACCAGTAATGATCTTGATGACTAGATGGAATCAATAAAATATACATAATAATATATTATTATCCAGCATGACACCGACAATTTCAAACACACACACAACATGGGGTAGGTCACCAACCGTTTTTATTTATTAAAAAAATATGAACCCTAATTATATTATCGGAATTGTAAATTATAAAATTATAAGAAATGTGTTATAAAAAACTAATAATTTCATCCAGATTACCCGTAATATCCATAATTAAGCTAACAATAACGACTAAAACATAAGCATATAAAAATTATAACCGTGTTGTGACCACGGCTTCCATTTATTTGAGGTCAGACCACAGTGCAATTGCATTGGTGGCCATGTTAACGTTTTGTCTGATTATGAAAAAGCGTGACCACTGAAAATTATTCACAACAACTGCCATCATCTCATTGACATGCTGACCATGTTTTGTCAAAATCACATACTTTCAGCTCCCTTAAGACGCCCCCACGTGCGATGCCCGTCAATAGTTACAAAAATAGAAATGTATATATTCATGCGCCCACGTGGCCCACAGAAGAAAAAATCGCATAAATCCCTCCGCCTGTTAAACTCTCACATAAATGGACTATTTGACAGTCAACAGCTTCTACAAACAAACATGTGAATATGCCTGCTCTACTGTACGTATGTCACATCATGTGAATTGTTTAATTTCACATATTACAATTTAATACGCCCTACATTCGTGAAACAATAAATAGGAAGGTCAACTGTGGTCTTACACCTATACACTCTAAGGGGGCGTTCCCACGGACGCCCTAGAAGCAGCTAATCTGCAGCTACTGTCATGTATATTGTTATTGCCGTGTGAAGGCCGTGGCCCACCACAATAGCCTTTGTACGTTTCTTTCATCCATTCATCCGTGCTCACGAAAACACGTGATTTGTTTATCTGCATTCCAAGCGCTTCCACACACAGGCAGACACCGACACGCATTAAATTTCGTTGTAGTGTAGTAGCGTTATTAATGTCAGACAGGGAGGCAGTAGACCAGACGAGTAAAATGCCGAGGCCAACGGGGACGCTTCTGTCGGACGTGTGGCGGTTCAGAAACCTCATCATTGTCGTGTTGACGCCGCTGTTACTGCTGCCGCTACCGCTGCTCGTAGACGGAGAGTTACGTCAGGTTTGTCGGTGTGTCGTGCTTCGAGACAACACATTCTTTCGTACCGGTACATAAATGGTTTACTGCGTCGATCGCCCAGTCTAGGTTGCGGGATTTGTTTACAGAGTAATCTTATCTTACCGAGGGGCGCTCAGGGGCGGATCTAGGCTTGTTGACAAGGTTTGCCTCAGTCAGTCGTAGTCAGTGTCGTTCTACTTACAACCGGTGGGGGGGGGGCGACACGTGTCGTTCTACTTACAGAAGGGTTAATTTTAGCCGGCTGCTAATACTTCAGTCTTTACATCGACATTAGTTCTGATGTAGGCCTATATACGTTGTCCTTTACCGTAATATTTGCTAAGGATACGGGGCCGAGTCTGAGACCCCCCTCCACGACATGGGGGGTCCCCCTGGATGCGCTGCTTAACGCTGGATATGCTGATGGCAGCTACTGCCTCAGGCATAACAGTGACTGGTAACCGGAGACAAGAAGCCTATTGCTGTCGGCGCCACGCACGCACGCACGCACGCACGCACGCACGCACGCACGCACGCACGCACGCACGCACGCACGCACGCACGCACGCACGCACGCACGCACCCACCCACCCACACATATCATAATATATCACTGTTTGTATTTTAATGATGATTTTTTATTATTAAGGATCTATTATCTACTCAAACAGATAATAATGTTTGTGATCCGTATGTTTATTTATCGATTTACGAAAAAAAATAGTTCTCTCTTTTACTGACGTATTGTCCACAGTATTTTGGTCGTGTACCAATAACAGATGTACACATGAATTTCCAATACAAACATTGTGATTCTCTTTCTTGATATAAACGTGATCTGAATGCCGTAACTTCACCAATGTGACTTAATAAACATGTTCAGCGTATAAATACAGCCACCGTCACCTAGTGTCGCATAGCAACGTTCACTGAGATCTGCAATCGTAATTTTTTCATCTATTATATGCGAGCACACATTCCAACGATTAGTTTCAAATTTCAACGATGTTATGTTCAACATGTATGTAAATATCGTATGTATTTTATGGTTCAAAATAAACACGTATCGTATCACAGAGGAGATGAACATAGACACTGAGAACTCAATCCAGTTCACTTAGTGTACTCGCAGCTTTAACATCCATGGAAGGTCATGCAATTTTACTTAATGTTTTTTTACAACTGTAGTAATTTAATATTATTGTAATCGCAATAGTAAACGAAGTAATCAAACACACTCATGTGCATTACTTGTGCTGTTTTATCACACTTATAACATGTCTATAAAATACACATTGTGCGTGCGGGTGTGCGGGTGTGCGTGCGTGCGTGCGGGCGTGCGTGTGTGCATGATACAAACAATTGTATGTTACGCAATATTTTTGTAAGAATCCAGTGTCGATGTCTAACCAGCCATAGGCTAATTTGCCAAATGCTGTCCAGAAATAACGGCTATTGTCTGACCTAAATGACCCCCGACCTGCCAAACGTGACCAGCACGGTTGTGTGCATATGTGTATATATGTACACAGATATGAACGTTGAATTGGTTAGATATTGTCCTGTTATGTAAGTCTATACTCAATTCCAAACCCTGACGATATATTAGACTTACATATTTGTTGTTCTTTAACTGGCGTTGCCCACAAAAAGTTGCTTTTACCTGTTCATAGGTGTCAAACGAGTTTTTTTTATTTTGTCGGAAATTGTGCCTGCTCTTGTCTGTCCTGGAAGAAACCTGTACATCAATGCCCAGTGTGTGGAACACGTAGCCCAGATTATGTAACGAATGCCTTTTGACTTGGAACGGACCTGGCCGATAGCAATGAATCAAGTGTGTGTACTTTGCAGTGTCAAGTGTATACACTTCAAACAGTCCAGTATTACGTTAATGCAGGATTTTTTGCGGACTCTGATTTGGTATATGGAATTTGTCCCTGCAAGTCCACTTGGTAATCTACTGCGTATTTCCACAAAATAATTATTAATATTGTTCTGCCTTTTAAAACGTTAGTCCAAACGTGACCAGAGGTACTAGGTCCAAACGTGACTAGAGGTACTGGGTCCAAACGTGACTAGACGTACTGGGTCCAAACGTGACTAGATTTACTAGGTCCAAATGTGACTAGACGTACTAGGTCCAAACGTGACTAGAGGTACTAGATCCAAACGTGACCAGAGGTACTATGCCCAAACATGACTAGAGGTACTAGGTCCAAACGTGACTAGACGTACTGGGTCCAAACGTGACTAGAGGTACTAGGTCCAAACGTGACTAGAGGTACTGGGTCCAACCGTGACTAGAGGTATTGGGTCCAAACGTGACCAGAGGTACTGGGTCCAAACGTGACTAGAGGTACTGGGTCCAAACGTGACTAGAGGTACTGGGTCCAAACGTGACTAGAGGTACTGGGTCCAAACGTGACCAGAGGTACTGGGTCCAAACGTGACTAGAGGTACTGGGTCCAAACGTGACTAGAGGTACTGGGTCCAAACGTGACTAGAGGTACTGGGTCCAAACGTGACCAGAGGTACTGGGTCCAAACGTGACTAGAGGTACTGGGTCCAAACGTGACTAGAGGTACTGGGTCCAAACGTGACTAGAGGTACTGGGTCCAAACGTGACCAGAGGTACTGGGTCCAAACGTGACCAGAGGTACTGGGTCCAAACGTGACCAGAGGTACTGGGTCCAAACGTGACCCGAGGTACTGGGTCCAAACGTGACTAGAGGTACTGGGTCCAAACGTGACCAGAGGTACTGGGTCCAAACGTGACTAGAGGCACTGGGTCCAAACGTGACTAGAGGTACTGGGTCCAAACGTGACTAGAGGTATTGGGTCCAAACGTGACTAGAAGTACTGGGTCCAAACGTGACTAGAGGTATTGGGTCCAAACGTGACTAGAGGTACTGGGTCCAAACGTGACTAGAGGTACTGGGTCCAAACGTGAATAGACGTACTGGATCCAAACGTGACTAGAGGTACTGGGTCCAAACGTGACTAGAGGTATTGGGTCCAAACGTGACTAGAGGTACTGGATCCAAACGTGACTAGAGGTACTGGGTCCAAACGTGGCCAGAGGTACTGGGTCCAAACGCAGTCGTTTCACGAAAATTGGCTACAATTTGCCGATTTGCTTAGCACCTGGCATATCTGGGAGGAAAAAAATTAATGTGTGATTTCTTATCACAAGCTAAACGTTGTAGGTCCTTTCTACCTGGTGTCTATGCCAGGGGAAGTAGAATATCCTACACGGGCGGTAAATGTGTCACCTGTTATGAACCCACAGCCTTACTTACGTGTGCGAAGCAACTCACTTATTACCTTATGATATACTATCCAACTCGTCCGACGTTGCACGTGACAAAAAGTCTGGCACTGCCAGAATTTGACTCTTTGCACTACCCAGTCAAGTTTTGTTAGGGCAATACCAATGGCTGCGACAACTTCACGCCCTAACATTCATGTACCACGGCCGGTTTCACGAAGCGTTCGTGCCGTACGAAGGAACTAAGTGGACGTTTGACGTACATTACGTAACTTGGAACAGTCGTATAAAATATGCATACCGTTGCGAACAGTTGTACGTGGTAATCCTACAAAATGTCAGCTCAGCCACGTGCACGATAAACTGACCGACAGACAAACAACCAAACCAAACACAGGCACAAACATTTGTACAGCATAAACGTATACCAGATCACGTTGATGGATTAGCTAATGGTAAAGTGACACATTACAGTCACAATGTCACACAGGGCATCGTAACTTAATGACGAACTCAATATCGTACTAGCTAAACAACGCCATGTCGTCACGGATGAATTCACAAGCCTGTCAAAGAGGGATCATTTATGTAATTGTTTCTATAAGAACGAATATGCGTCCAAAAGGTCTGTTTATGCTATTGTTGACGTCACTCGTTAAAAGAAAACGCCCATTCACAATACGTATCCCTGTAACTAGCATTGCTTCTACCAATACAATCACACAGGGTGTGTGACAACGTCAACACGTTATACAACTCATTTCCACCAGTCAGAATTTACTCAAATGCCACGGGTAGGTCTACCCTAATTATTAAATCGTCATTTCATTGAATAAACCACGTGGCTTGCTCAAGAGCAGGAATGTGATGACAATAATACTTGGGTATTGCCAGACAACTGCGTAAGCGTTCATTTAATGGTAGACAAACGGTAGCCATTTTGGAAGCAAATGTATTAGTTTTGCAACATCCGCCCACTAAAGACAAATAAAATTACACATTTAATTTATTCTTATTACTTACTTACTTACTTAGGCCCTTAACTCCTCCTGGAGCATAGGCCATCCACAACATTTCTCCAGCGCCTCTGTCTTGGGCAATCATCTCCAGTTGTTGCCAGCCATTCCCTGTTTGCTTGATGTCTGCCTCGAGGTCATGTCGCCAGGTGTTTTTTGGTCTCCCCCTCTTTCTCTTGCCTTGGGGGTTCCACGTCAGAACCTGTCTGGTTATATTTGGGCTTGGCTTTCTCAAGGTGTGGTCAAGTCATCCCCATCTCCTCTTAAGGATCTCTATCTCTATTTGGGCTTGGTGTGTTCTATCCCAGAGGTCTTTGTTGCTCACCCTGTCCATCCAGTGTATTCGCAGAATTCTTCACAGGCAATGGTTGACAAATGTCTGGATCCTTATCAGTGTGGTCTTGTTTATTCGCCACGTTTCCGCTCCGTACAGCAATACAAACTTCACATTTGTGTTAAACAAGCGTATTTTTGTGGTTTCTCCAATTAGCTTTGACTTCCACACATTTCTCAACAGGTGGAGAGCTACCCTTGCTTTGCTGATCCTTTTCTTTACGTCAGCCTCTGTCCCTCCATGCGTATCCACTATGCTGCCTAGATATATGAAATCTTTGATCTCTTCCAGTGTCTCTCCCTCAAGCACGATTGGCGTTTCGCAAGTAGCATTTGTTCTCAGGATCTTTGTTTTTCTTTTGTTGATTTTCAATCCAACCCGCGCTGAAATCATTGCCAGTTCTGTTGTTTTGTCCTGCATCGGCCTATGGCTGTGAGACAGGAGTGCAAGGTCATCCGCAAAGTCCAGTTCATCAAGTTGGGTCAGCATCGTCCACTGGATTCCATTTCGTTTCTCCTTGGTTGCTGTTTTCATGACCCAGTCTATGACTAGAATGAAGAGGAATGGTGACAGTAAGCATCCCTGTCTCACCCCCGTCCTCAAAGTTCTTCTTAAGTTGACATTCATGAATGACTCTGCATGACATTCCCTCATAAGAGTTTTTGATCATGTTGTCTAGTTTCTTGGGCACCGCATAGTGTCTTAGCACTTTCCAGAGTGTCTCCCTGTCCACACTGTCAAAGGCTTTCTCGTAATCAACAAATGAGTTCCATTCGATGGATTGTTCCATTATGATTCTCAGTGTTGCAATCTGATCAGTACACGATCTGTCCTGCCTGAAGCCTGCTTGCTGTTCACGCAAAGTTTGGTCCACTTTGCCTTTCATTCTCTCTAGGATTATTCTGTTTAGAATCTTCCCAGGTACTGACAACAACGAGATTCCTCTGTAGTTATCACAGCGGCTCAGGTCTCCTTTCTTGGGAATCTTGATAAGGTAACCTTCCTTCCATTCTGCTGGAATGTCTTCTTTTTCCCAGATCTCCTCAAAAAGACTGTACAGCATTTCTACTGCAGTATTTACATCTGCCTTTAGTGCTTCTGCAGGGATACCATCAGGGCCTGCTGCTTCCCCATTTTTCATATGTGCGATTGCGTTTTTTATCTCTTCTCTAGTGGGTTTATTACAGTCTATTGGGAGATCTGTCTCAGCTGGTTGGTTGTCTTGTTGATTATGCGGTGCTGGTCTGTTGAGCAGCTCTTCAAAATGCTCTGCCCATCTGTTAAGCTGTTTGTCTGCCCTCATCAGGAAGCTCCCATTTTTGTCTCTGATTGACCGCTCTGATTTCTTAAACTTTCCAGCCAACTTCCTAGTTGTATCGTAAAGTTGCTTCATGTTCCTACTAGCTGCTGCCTTTTATGCCTCTTGTGCAAGTCCCTCCACGAAGTTCCTTTTGTCTGTTTTGACACTTTTCTTCACCTCTCTATTTGATGCTTTTATTCTATTGATAAATGAACATGAACAAGAAATATCATATTTTCAGAACACTTTGTGACCATATGGGTTGTTTTAACACTGCCACATTTCAGCGTGTCGTTGATGCGCAATAAAGGCCGATTAATTTCTACACGAGCGATTAATAGTTATGTTGATAGACCTGCACGGTATCGCTGTGCAAGAATCGGTCGTGCAAACACATTAGCGATATTGTCTGATTTTCTTGATATGTCATCGAATCTCAAATCGGCAGTGACGCTAGTCAAATGTAGATCGCAGTGTCAGTTGTAGCTGTCAGCTGTAGTTGCGCATTGTCATGCGACACGGAACAACTCGCTCGTGTAAACCAACCTTAACACACCGACTTGGTTTGCAGGAGGCACGATGCGGCTACCTGCTGCTACTGATGGCCGTGTTGTGGGTGACGGAGGCGCTGCCCCTCGCCATCACCTCTCTCCTCCCCATCTTCCTTCTCCCTCTCTTCGGCATCCTCAGTACGATGAAAACGGCCCAAGCCTTCGTCTCGGTGAGTTGGCCACCGTTTTAGTGCATGTTTCTTGTGAATGGTGTGCAGGATTTTTTTTATGATTTTACAAATTCAACTTACGATAAAAACGACATAGAGTTGTACCTCAAAAGTTAAAACTTAATATTCAATAGTCCAGCGTGTTTTATAAAATAAAAAAAAATATCGCCGTGCTGCTTTTCCCCGCAAATGAGAAGCCATGGTTTTAAAGAGGCATATATTACATAGCTTATTAATCTAATTACTGTTGATGTAAACGTGCATTGTGTAGATCTAGGCAAGAATATCTTTCGCTGCCATCGAGCGAATGTCCCCCTTATCGCTGAATGATACAACATCGACGTATGTCACCGCAGGGGCCGACGATGCTGTTTATCGGCGCCAACGTCGTCGCTCTAGCCATCGAGAGGACGAATCTGCACCGCCGCCTGGCGTTTAGGATTCTGCTTACCCTCGGGGTGAAACCCAAGAGGTAAATCTGGCGGCATATTAATAATAATGATAGCATACTTTTAAAGCGTCCATATCCTCCGGAACATGAGCTCAAAGGCACTACAAACCAGAATCATTAAGCATTATCATGATCGCGATAACGTAGAACAAGGGACTACCGAAGAGTTAAGTTGAAAAGCAATATGGAATAAATATGTCTTCAGTTCTTTTTACGGAAATAGCTATAGTTTCGGATGGTTTCAATGTGATGGAAAGTTCAATCCAGACCCTCGGCGCAGCTACAGAGAAAACACGTTTGCCCAAGTCAAGTTTTAGAACAATAAGTTGTTGTGAAATGGATGATCTGAGCTGCCTATGGATATTTCAAAGATGCAGGAGTATGGTGGTTGCTGTGTAGATAAAGCACGATATGTAAAAGTATAAAGTGTGCAGCCCGTGCAAGACAGTGTTGTACGCTTCTTCAGAATTATATATACGCCAGGGGTGAAAGGGGTAAGTCAGACGTTTAGGATTCTACTTACCGTCGGGGTGACACACAAGAGGTACGTCAGGCTTTTAGAATTTTGTTTACCCTCGTGGTGAGACCAATGAGGTAAGTATGGCGGTTAGGATTCTACTTACCCTCGTGGTGAGGCCAAATAGGTAAGTCAGGCATTTAGGATTCCACTTACCCTCGGGGTTAGACCTAAGAGTTTTGACTTTATGCTCCTACGACGCGATGAATTCCATTCGTTTTGACATCGTGGTTCGTGTCGATGTTCATGTCACCGTCGTGTTCCAAGTTGACGTTTGTGTTCGTGTTGACGTCGTGGTTCGTGTCGATGTTCATGTCACCGTTGTGTTCCAGGTTGATGCTTGTGTTCGTGTTGACGTCGTGGATCGTGTCGATGTTCATGTCACCGTCGTGTTTCATGTTGACGCTTGTGTTCGTGTTGACATCGTGGTTCGTGTTGATGTTAATGTCACCATCGTGTTCCAAGTTGATACTTGTGTTCGTGTTGACGTCGTGGTTCCTGTCGATGCTCATGTCACTGTTGTGCTCCAGGTTGATGCTTGAGTTCGTGTTGACGTCGTGGATCGTGTCGATATTCATGTCATCTTTGTGTTCCAGGTTGATGCTTGTGTTCGTGTTGACGTTGTGGTTCGTTTCGATGTTGGTGTAACCGATGTGTTCCAGGTTGATGCTCGGGTTCATGTTGACGTCATGGTTCATGTCGATGTGGATGTGTAACACGGCCACCACGAGCATGCTGCTGCCCATTGTCGAGTCTGTGCTAAGACAAATAGAGGAGAGCGGCGACGAAAACGATGCTTCAGGTATAGGTCCACAATATCTTCTTCCTTCTTTTGTCTCTTGTCCTTATTCTTGTTGCTTCTTATTCATTTTCTTCTAGTTCTAGTTGTTATTCATGGTCGTATTTTTCTTGTTGGCTTTATTCTTCATGTTCTTCTTGTTCCTCATTTTCTTTCTGTTTTTTCTTGTTCTTCGCTTTATTTTGATTCTTCTTTGCGTTCTCCTTTTTTTTCTTGTTCTTCGTGTTCTTGTTCTTTTTGTTCTTTTTATTCATCGAGTTCTTCTATTTCTTCCTTTTCTCTTCGTGTTCTCCTTACTCTTTACGTGTCATGTCTGGCAATCACGGCCTTTCGCGGAACTGTGTCCTGTGCAGTTATATGCAGCCATATGCCATTGGTTGGTCAATCAAGCTTTAGACTATTAATATATTTTATTTGTTGCCTGCCTCTATTTTTGTCACCTTCGACTTCTTTACATATGTTCTTGTAATGATTGTATAATGAAGTGAATCCAACTTAGTTGAGATGCCAATAAAATTGAGTTGATATTATCCTTTAAAATCCCTATTTTAGCCTGCACTATATCGTGTACCCATAGATCAAATGAACATCGGATCTATGGAATTGTTCGACCACGCAAGTTCTTTGTATATAGGGTCCGCTGTAGTCTATCTATTTTTACATTCCCAAACGTAAAGCAACGCTGATTTTGATTTAATGTTTCGTTTGTGCAGTTTTCTTATGTTAAAATCGACTTGAAGATATATATTCTAAAAATGTCTCTTTTGGCCGTAGGAATGAGCAATCATTGCTCCAAGAGCTTGTCCCAGTTCGAAGAGCCCCACAAGGCCTGCTGTGCAGATGGAGGCAAGTCCATTAATGTTCACAAGACGGAAGGGTGAGTTCCATTTCTGACAAAACCCAATCAGTGAATAAATAAAAAATCGATATTCGGC
Organism: Lamellibrachia satsuma; assembly: GCA_033239005.1. Taxonomy (NCBI): domain Eukaryota; kingdom Metazoa; phylum Annelida; class Polychaeta; order Sabellida; family Siboglinidae; genus Lamellibrachia; species Lamellibrachia satsuma. The sequence goes on along the minus strand of BSQZ01000016.1, from coordinate 3,440,092 downwards.
ATCATTTACCTTTGTTTTCTCAATGTTTTACACATCATTTACCTTTGTTTTCTCAATGTTTTACACATCATTTACCTTTGTTTTCTCAATGTTTTACACATCATTTACCTTTGTTTTCTCAATGTTTTACACATCATTTACCTTTGTTTTCTCAGTGTTTTACACATCATTTACCTTTGTTTTCTCAATGTTTTACACATCATTTACCTTTGTTTTCTCAATCTTTTACACATCATTTACCTTTGTTTTCTCAGTGTTTTACACATCATTTACCTTTGTTTTCTCAATGTTTTACACATCATTTACCTTTGTTTTCTCTATGTTTTACACATCATTTACCTTTGTTTTCTCAATGTTTTACACATCATTTACCTTTGTTTTCTCAATGTTTTACACATCATTTACCTTTGTTTTCTCAATGTTTTACACATCATTTACCTTTGTTTTCTCAATGTTTTACACATCATTTACCTTTGTTTTCTCAATGTTTTACACATCATTTACCTTTGTTTTCTCAATGTTTTACACATCATTTACCTTTGTTTTCTCAATGTTTTACACATCATTTACCTTTGTTTTCTCAATGTTTTACACATCATTTACCTTTGTTTTCTCAATGTTTTACACATCATTTACCTTTGTTTTCTCAATGTTTTACTTGCCAGTGCAAATAGTTGTTATTACGATAATAGTTCGTGAGTATTGTTTTTGTCATTATTATGATTTCACGCACAATTTTCACATTACCTTAATTAAATTAAGGACGTATCAATGACACTTTGGGTCTAAACCCCAGAATATTTTGGAGAACTCATCGAAAGTGTTCACTGTAGATAATTATTCACCTATGTGGTTTATGAGAGTTTTGGTTTGGGGCTGCTGGTGCTTTGATTTGCGGAAAGGAAACAGTACAATACGCCAGTCACTCAATTGAGACAATGTTAGAATGCTGTTTTATTTTCACGAATCAAGTACTACGAAAGATGACAGTTTGTCACCAAATGCATCAATATTGTAAATTATTGAGGAATAAAAGAATAATAAGATGTGTATTCGCCACAGCACCTGCTCGCCGCCCGGCCTCAAGAGGATGCAAGAGAAGGAAGCTCGAGAACCCTTCATCGCCGTCGACGTCGCCCAGCCGACTGCCGTTGACGGCTCCGAGTCCGGCCAGGGCCCAGTCTCACAGAGTTTCGGCAAACGCGACTCGGAAGATTTTCGGAACCTCGCCGTCGGTCTGACACTGTCTATCTGCTTCGCTGCCAACGTCGGCGGCGTGGCGACCATCAACGGAGCCATCCCGAACATGATCATGAAGGGACACGCTGACAAGTAAGATCTCTTTGTTGCCGTCTCCCGTGGAAGAGACGTGACGAGCATATCTCCCTCTACCACCATTGTCTTCGATGGTTGCTGTGAATCTCTTCTAGTTCTAGTTGTTTCCAGCACTCGTCAACGTTCTGTTAACTGACTAGTCTGTATGTTGTGGTTACTACAGTTGTCTGGTGTTTCGAGGTCTCATTCAACTAGTCAGCCTTTTTCAGAACATTATCGCCAAGCCGACCTTTGTATGCTGGCATTGAGTGTGGTCACTGGTCACTGCATGTCGTCCTCAATGGTTCTATTACGTCCCCAATAAAATTAGACGGGACCGACATAAACGTGATCATCCGAGTCACGAGAGATAAGCATTCTCCAATGTTGAGAGCCAGGTTTTTATACCAAACATACCCGTTCTCGGTCCGGGTCTTGAACTCAGAGCTCTGGCATGTAAAGCGGATGTGCTAACCACTACACTACGCCTCTCTTAAGCCTCCGAACCAGCCCTGTTCTTGTGTATAGTTAGCACTAGCTTGTGCTAATAATATGTTTAAGTATATAAGTATGTTAATAAATAAATGATGCGTATAATCATTATACCCATCTCAATGTGATTTAAACATTTTTTACTTATTGTTATTTCTCATACGTGCCAACGAATGGACTGGTACGGATTTTGGCATCTCGCAAATATTAGTAAAACAATATAATTAGAATCTTCGTCAGAGAATGCGAGATAAAACAGTTTATCTAAGAACTGTTTTGCCTACAGGCGCCAGACCAACAAGGGACAGTTGCTGATGAAACGCTGCACAATCCAAAATAAATACACTTCATTAATAGTCCACTATTATAAGTCACTTGCCATATGCGATATGTAGTGATTTATATATTCGCAGTTAGTCATATTCATCCAGTGGTTAGAAACGTAGCATGTTGAGAAGTGTGCGTAGACATGCACGAAGGCGTCTTCCTTTCTCTCCAGACTCTGGATTAAACACACTGGGGAGAATTCTCCCGTCAACTTCACTTCGTGGGCGGCGTTTGGCGTCCCCATCGCTGTCATCAACCTCGTCTTCCTCTGGTTCTGGATGAATTCCTTCTACCTCGGCTTCAGGTAAGTGTCTCGGAACAAATTAATTGATAAAAGAGAAAATAGATGTCGTAAAAACAATGCATGCGTGCATTATACAAGACTGCAAACCACCGAATCTGCAATTTCTACGCACAATACATGTCGCAAACCACATACTGTGTTTAATAGGATTCAGCGACTTGTGTGTGCTAGTCTTTAAGCTGTTGTGTAGCCTTTACACCAGTTGTGGGAACTGTTATAAGCAACTGCAAAGTATTTTAGGGCTGTTTTCTACAATTAACCGATAATACTTAAATAGGCTGTGAATACCTTATTCCTTATAGCAGTTGAACAAAAGTGAGAAACAATCTGTCGTGTATAGCGCTATGTGTTGCTTAGGAGGTTTCAAATTATATTAAAATAAAATGTTAGAATATATACTAGTGTATACACTAATAGCAATATTTTACAATAAAACGATCTGACTGTGTACCTTTAGCAGATTGAATTATACAAGTTGAGCTCGATTTCAGCGGAATCGATTCACTACCAGTCAAGAAGCGTGTTACTTAGTGAAACGATATGTTAGTGAAACCATCACCCGGCTTGTAACGGCTAGTTGAAGAATATAAGTAATACGTGTCTTGAGAAGTAAATTATTCAATAATAATGTTAGTGAAATGTTGGTCAAAAAAGAAATTGCTTCCATTTTTCAAATCGCAATTGCTCGAAAGATATTTCCCAGAAATATTGTCATATACATATATGGCTGAAGCTCGTACATATATCGGCATAAAGTAGCTTAAATGACTAAACTAAGTATAATTTGTATCTCTAGTCATTGTGAGGGGAATAATACATCATTTTTGTGGCACGTTTGTCTATAGACATAAACGTCATTTCAATGTACCAAGTATTAACTGCACAACACAGCCAAGACTGATAGAGCCAGTCGGACAACGGCGACCTTTCTCTGCTTCAGAAATCTAATATTAACGTGATTTTCTCCCAGGAGCACTTTTGGATGTTTCTTGGAGGAACACCAGACTGTGGAGAAAGACCAGACTGTGGAGGAAGACCTGACTGTGGAGGAAGACCAGACTGTGGAGGAAGACCTGACTGTGGAGGAAGACCTGACTGTGGAGGAAGACCAAACTGTGGAGGAAGACCAGATTGTGGAGGAAGACCAGACTGTGGAGGAAGACCAGACTGTGGATGAAGACCTGACTGTGGAGGAAGACATGACTGTGGAGGAAGACCTGACTGTGGAGGAAGACCAGACTGTGGAGGAAGACCAGACTGTGGAAGGCTATCTCCGTCGCGAACATAACAAGTTGGGACCAATCAGGTGCGAGTATCTACGCGTGCGCGACTGTGTGTGTGTGTGTGTGTGTGTGTGTGTGTGTGTGTGTGCGCGCGCGCTTGTGTGTGCGTGCGTAAGTTGAGCTGGCCACAAGAAATGAGGGAGGGACGAAGGGAGCGATGGAGAGAGGGAGCGAGGGATCGAGGGAGTTTGTAGCTTGTAGTGTTTTTAAATGCTATCATAGCTTTATCATTTACTATAAAATATATTACTGCAAAATTTACACTAAGCATTAATCTAGCACACATATAGTTCGCACCCTATTGATATTTCACATAGACCCTCACATTCCCTGTGTATTCCGTGTTGTCAGCGTGGACCAGATTCTGGTGACGGTGCTGCTCCTCACCCTCGTTACGTTGTGGGTTTTTCGTGAGCCAGGGTTCATGGCCGGCTGGGCACACTACTTCCCCAAAGGGTAGGTCCAACTATAGCATCACTGATTTCTGTCTACATCAACCCCAAAGCAAAAACTACCCCCGCTTGTACCCTCTCGGGGTGGAAGCGACTGTACGTTGGCTAGTGAGAGATAATATCACTTTATTCAGACGTACATGATATCGCTATATGGACCATCAACGAGTGCAGTTGTTACACGAAGGAGAATTTGGACAATCGTTTCGAACTTCGGTCGGAGTACGCCAGGGATGCCTTTTGTCGCCAGTGCTGTTCAACCTATACCTTGAAAATATCATGCAAGAAGAATTTGCTAAATGAGCAGTTAATAGTCACATGATATACGGAAACGATAGTACAGCAATAAAGATTAAACACGAAGTATAACATTGTTAATTTACATGTACGTGAGGAAAATAATTCAGAAAATTTGAGCAGTTTAGTTATACGAAACTACCGACCAGCTCCGTATTAGTTAACAAATGACAAACGTCATACCCCCCCCAGGACACTCAGAACCGATAAGCATTTGTACGTCTTTTACGTTTGCCCAGATACATGGTCGACGCTACCCCAGCCGTGCTCATAGGACTGTTGTTGTTCGTCATTCCTGCGAACTTTACAGGATCCAGTGGAAAGGGCGGTATGTTTCCCTTTAAATTAAACCTAGATGTCTAAATTAACCAGATGTCATGAACACAGTTATGTATATGAATACATCGCGTGGCTAAAAATTTATATATTCAAATCACCTTTAAACAACAGGATACGTTCTTAAAATTGGCAGTGTGGTTTGTAAAATGCGTGAATCATGCTTCTTTAGCATTTACTTTTATTTCGTCCAACAAAGGGAAATGATATGCACTGCGTGGTGATGACTCCCAGTATTTGACGTTCATGGGAACCAGACTCATAAATTGTACAGCACCTTTCTAGTGCCATATAAATCAAGAAATATTAATGACATTGCGTGCCCATTTTCCCGCCAGGCACGGTACCGACTCTGATGGACTGGGAGACGATGCAGAGACGATTCCCCTGGGCTGTCGTCATGCTGATGGGGGGCGGCTTCACACTGGCGAAAGCTTGTGCAGTACGTTGTTATTCCGCCGAGCAGTTGTGTGTGTATCGAAACACAATTCGGTATTAAACGTACAGCGTCTGATCGTTTTTAACGTAAACGACACTGACTCCCCAAGTGGCATATTGGCAGCGCACATGTTTTTCAATGAACCTTTCTTAACATGAGTTTATGGTTATCTGACTCGAATATCATGTTTACATTGAATGCTGAACGGCATTCATTAACAGATAACGGTCGAATTATATTTTGCAATAGCGGATCATGTAAACACACTTGGAGGGTCAGAATGCTAGAAAAGATAGACGCAGATAGACACAGATACCATGATTTTACAATACAAATTAACAGATTTGGTACCTCTTATAAGTAACTGCAATATTTCTCGTTGACCAGGGGCGATATTGTTATCACCAATGGTGGGTCCACCCTAACATTTGCTCCGGAAATAGTTGATATGTGCAGAAATAGTGTCGGTGGTATCCGCCAGGGGTTGGTATAGCTACTGAGATAACCACTGGTAGTAGGAGCAGGGCGATTGACACGTGGTGCACAAGTATAAGGAGCAGTATGTGGATAACAAATGCCAGAACAACGAGTCTTACCAAACGGTTTATTTCCCTGGTACTGCTTCTATCATTGCAACCACACTTGAATCATTCCGAAATACGTCATGACATTAATACGTTATGACAGAAGCAGTGGCGGATCCAGGGATTCCATGGGTTGATGTGGACCCTCTATTTTTGTCGAAACCAGCTTAGCTACTTTCAACCCTCCCGAAATTAACCCCGAACTTTTTCTTGCCAGCGAAACCCTCACGGTAAATTTCTATATCCGTTCCTGCAGCAATCCGAAGACACTGACTACGTTTGCAGCAACAAAAGCAGTATATTATCGGACTGTTGCAGGTTTCGGGTTTGTCCAAGTGGATTGGGAAACATCTCGTCTTCGATGATCTGCCGCGCTGGTTCATGCTGCTGGTCATCCTCATTCTGGTCGCTCTGATGACGGAAGTGACCAGCAACGCGGCGACGTGCAGTCTGCTCATGCCCATAGTCTCCCCGCTCGTGAGTAACAACATGTTAAGTTCCCCTCTTGATTCATTTAGTCCACCGCCATTCGTTAATCAGATTCATTGATATACATTTAAACGTATTCGGTAAAAAGGAATTAACAGCAGGATTTTAGCGTAAATTAGTACACACTGACTTCGTTGTTTTGTTATACAGTGTTCTCCGTATTCGCTAGGTCGCAGAGGTTTTTTTGTCATGAGATGTTAATAGAAGACACAGTTAACAAGTATATTAGCCTAAAGTGTTCTTTTGATCACAAAAAACAGCCTTATTCAAGGCTAACGTAGAAAACTAATTAAAACTAAATTGTATGATGGCGCCGTGCAAACGGCAGTTAAAGGCCACAAGGCACTTAATTTGCAGTTGCAGTAACTGGGTGGACTTCGTCAAGTCTGGGTGTGAGAAGTCCTGGGCTGAGGTCCAGGCAGATAGTTTTAGCTTTGAGTGTAGGGGATGCGCGAAGATGAAGGAACTAGAGGTAGAGTTGGAAGAGCTGAGGCTGCTCTTTGTGGCGATGATCGGAAGGGAACAGGGGAGTTGTGCCAGTAGTTCCGGTGGGGGAACAGTAGACAATAAAGTGGGGAAAGACACAAGAGATGCTAGGGAGAACTCACCTCAGCCTGGGAGGAAGCTGAGAGGAGGGAAGGTGACAGGTCATAGGGAGACAGGACGTAAGGAGACGGGAAGGAAAGGAACGGGAGGGAAGACAACCGGAGTGAAGGAGAGGGGAGTAGGGAAGACAGGAGGGAAGGAGAAGGGAGTGGGGAGACGGGATGGAAGACAACCGGAGTGAAGGAGAGGGGAGTAGCGGAGACAGGAGGGAAGGAGAAGGGAGTGGGGGAGACGGGAGGGAAAACAACCGGAGTGAAGGAGAGGGGAGTGGGAGAGACAAGAGCAAAGGAGTGGGAAGTGGGGGAGACAGGAGGGAAGGGGTCAGGACAGAATGTGATGGAGGGGATCGAAAGGAAGAGTTATTCTGCAGCAGTGATAAAGGGGGTGAGGAAGAGAGCGAGGGTGTTTGTGGGGGATTCGATAGTTAGGAAGACCGACAGAGTCTTAAACAAGGGAGATGATGTGGTGGTCTGCTTGCTTGGAGCCAAAATAGAGGCGTTAACTGAGAGGGTAAAAAACATCGTAGGCTCGGGTAAGGGGGGATCTGTTTTAGTACACGTAGGGAAAAATAACGTAGAGAGGGAGGGTACAACTGCCATAGTTAGGAAATATAGGCAGTTGGTCAGAACACTAAAACAGACGCGGGTTGAGCAGGTAAAACTGTCAGGGATTTTACCTGTAATGGGCAGGAGGGGTCACAAATATCGAAATTATCGGGGGATGTCAATCAACATGTTAGCCCAGAGGCTGTGTAGGGAAGAGGAAGTTGGATTTGTAGATTTATGGGGAAGTTTTATTGGGAGGGCCGATATGTACATGAAGGATGGGCTTCATTTAAGTGGAAAGGGGGCGGCAGTATTCGCGGACAAACTTTCAGCAGCAGTAGATAGCGACTTGGGTACAATGACAAATATTTTTGAAAGTAAACATTGTTTAAACTAGAAGTGCAGGGAGGTTGCCTAGAGGTGTCTCAAGCAGAACAAGAGGCCACTAGCACAGATAAACCAATATCAAATCATCCGAAAAACATCTCTGAAAAAGGTTATAGATGCGTATGTTTAAATGCAAGGAGCATAGTAAATAAGAAAAACAAATTAAACATTATGGTAGAAGATATTGACCCTCACATAATTGGTATAACTGAATCATGGGCCAACATAGATATAACTGATGCTGAATTACGACTGACAGGATACGTAATGTTTAGGAAAGATCGAATAGGAAGAAGGGGCGGGGGAGTTATTTTATATGTTAAAGAATCTATTCAGGCTTATGAAATAAAACTTGAAAGGGAAGCAGATTGCGATGAAGCTGTTTGGTGCCAAATTTTTTCAGGAAATTCAAAATTAACTATTGGATTAGTTTACCGAAGTCCAAACATAAACGAAGAGGACAACACAAAAATAAAAAATGTTATAAAGGAAGTTAGTAAAGGGGAATGTATCATAATGGGATATTTTAACCATGGACACATACAATGGAATTCTCTAGAGAGCACAGGGATTGAGGATCAACAATTTCTATGTTTAATCCAGGATAGCTTTCTTACTCAGCACGTACTAGAACCAACCAGGGGAGAAAATGTATTAGATATAGTTTTGTCATCACAAAAAGAATTAGTGGACAATGTAAAAATATTTGAACCATTGGGTAATAGTGACCATAATCAAATACATTTTAATATCAATGTAAAACCAGAAAGTAAAAATAAGAAAACGTACAAGAGAAACTTCCACAAAGGTAACTACAAAGATATGAGAAAATACTTAGCAAAGCTAGATTGGAATAACATGCTGATGAATAAGACCGCAATTGAATGTTGGAATGTTCTAAAATATTAAATTGAGAGTATCATCGATAAATGTGTTCCCTTCCAAAAACAAGGAAAACGGTGTAGAAAGAAACACTTGTCAACAGAGGCAATTAGAAAAATAATGCTAAAACAAACTATGTGGAGGGTTTATAGGGGTACCAGAAAGGAAGAAGACTATGCAAAATACAAAGAGGCACTTAATGCAGCTACAACTGAAATCAGACAATCTAAAAGAAGCTATGAGCAAAAACTGGCATGTAACATAAAAAATGACAGCAAGAGTTTTTATGCATATGTCAGGAGTAAACAAAACGTAGACAGTGCTGGAAATATCATATCACAGGGGTTTTTAATGGCGGAAGACCTAAATGGTTACTTCAGTTCAGTGTTTACCAAAGAAGATATTACTTTATTACCAGTTGCTGATGCTAAATTTCAGGATGCTAAATCTGACTATTTAGGACCGTTAGTTGTAACTCCAGAATTGGTAGCTAAGAAAATAAAGGCAATGAAGGATAACAAATCACCGGGAGTGGATGGGATTCCTCCAAAATTACTAATGGAAACAGTAGATCAAATCAGTATACCACTTGCAAGAGTATTCAACTTGTCATTAAAAGAGGGAGTTTTTCCGTTTGAATGGAAAGAAGCAAACATCATACCATTATTTAAAAAAGGGTTCGAGAAATAAGTCAGAGAATTACAGACCAGTGAGTTTAAAGTCAGTGATTTGTAAATTATTAGAAAGGTTAATTAAAGACCATATGGTGGACTTCCTCGTTAAGCATAAATTATTAAATTCATCTCAACATGGATTCCTTAAAGCGAGGTCATGCTTAGGAAATATGTTATGTTTTTTGGAAGAAATCACTAAGTGGATAGACGTGGGATCGCCAGTAGATATTATCTACTTAGATTTTCAGAAAGCTTTTGACAAAGTGCCACATCAAAGATTACTACTTAAATTAAAAGCCCATGGTATCGGGGATAGCATAACTGACTGGATAGAACAATGGCTGACTGACAGAAGACAACGAGTTGTAGTAGATGGAGAAGTTTCAAATTGGAAATCGGTTTTGAGTGAGGTACCTCAAGGATCAGTATTAGGACCTATATTATTCTTAATTTATATCAATGACTTGGACGACGGTATAACAAGTAACGTACGGAAATTTGCGGATGACACAAAACTGTTTAGAAAGGTTAATACTGATGGTGATAAACAACATTTACAAAACGATCTAAAAGGTAAAAGACAGATTAGTGAAATGGTCTGAGAAATGGCAGATGCTGTTCAATTTTGGGAAATGTAAATGCCTACATACAGGACATGGCAACTTGAATGTAAACTATGACATGAGAAATACTGTTCTGGGTACTACTGTAAAAGAAAAGGACTTAGGAGTTATAATAAGCGCTGATATGAAAGTTTCAGAGCAGTGTGGTATTGCAGCTTCAAAGGGTAATCAAATTCTTGGATTGATTAGAAGAAACATAACATACAAGGGAAAAAAGTTAATTATACCTCTTTATAAAGCAATAGTTAGACCTCATTTAGAATACTGTATACAAGCATGGAGACCATATCGTAAGAAGGATATAGATACGCTTGAACGCATACAAAGGAGAGCAACTAAAATGATTCCAGAACTGAGAGACCTTAGTTATGAAGAACGCCTGAAAGAATGTGGTTTAACAACTCTAGAGACAAGGAGGTTAAGATGAGATCAGATTGAAGTTTTTAAGATATTGAATGGGTATGAAAATATTGATAGAAATATGTTTTTCTCACTCAAGAAGGATAGTAGAACTAGAGAACATGAGGTAAAATTAGTAAAGGATCAATGTAGATTGGACATCAGGAAGCACTCGTTCGCACAGAGGACAATAAATGAATGGAACAAATTGTCTACAGATTGTGTAACTGCTAGCAGCGTGAATATGTTTAAAAACAAGGTTGACACATATCTTAGGAGGGCGGGTTATAAGTAGGTGAACATTGTTGGACTCAATGGCTTCCTTGTCTACTTGCCATCTGGGCCTTTGGCTTGGATGGCAAATCTTGTTAAATCTTGTTAAATTTAGCCCACCGCCATTCGCGAATCAGATTCCTTGATGTTAAAATCTGTAGTGCATTTAACAGTAATATGCCCATTTGATTGCATCAAAACGTAATAAAAAATTATACACAAGAACGTACATGTCGTTGATTCTTTAAATAGAGACAAGCGAAACAAATTGATTGAGCACCTTTGACAACAATGCCAGTCAAAGCAACAGGCTCCAGGTGGCAAGTGGACAAAGAAACCATTGGTTTGTCGAGAGTCCAACGATTATTCATTTATGTATAACCCGTGCTTATGTAAATTATTTTTATTTAAAGTATTTTATTGTTTTGAATGGCCCTTTAACAACTCACGATAAATTAAAGCCACCCTACAGATGACGTACCGTGTCGCTTTCGAGGAATTTATGATAGCTATAGTTGGTTAACTGAATGACTGTTTTACGAGACATTGTAACTTTTAATTTATTACTATTTCTAATGTCTCGATTAGTTAAAAAATAATATCCGTACAAAATGTGATATTGTGATTTACTCTTCTTAATAATTCGAAAATACACGATGTAATGGTTTAACATTTGCCAGTTTCACGACAACGTTTTTCGCCGGATGATGTTTTGTTTGTTATGTCAAATCCCCGTTTTTTACAATTACTGACGGTAAATATATTGCAACAATAAAGATAAAACCACGAAATGTAACACTGTTAATGTAGATGTCCTTTGAGATCGAAAATGCCAAATTATTTGGTCATTTAAACGACACAAACGGCTGGTATTCTTTGCTTACAGGCGATCAACATGGGCCTCAACCCGCTGTATCTGATGCTTCCCGTCTGCTTCGCGACGTCTTTTGCCTTCATGCTGCCTGCGGCCGCCCCGCCCAACGCCATCGTCTTCAGCTACGGCCGTCTCAAAACCACAGACATGGCGAGTACAACGGGTTCTCCTAGACTTCTCGGATAGTATCTCTCTCCCTCCCTCCCCCTCTCTCTCTCTTTCCCTCTCTATCTCCCTCCCCTCTCTCTGTTTCTCTCTCTTTCCTCTCTTTCTCCTCTCTCCCACCCCTCGCTCTCTCTCTCTCTCTCTCTCTCTCTCTCTCTCTCTCTCTCTCTCTCTCTCTCTCTCTCTCTCTCTCTCTCTCTCTCTCTCTCTCTCTCTCTCTCTCTCTCACTATTCCCTCTCTCTCTCTCCACGCTCTCTCTCTCCCAACCCCTCTCTCTCTCTCACACCCCTCTCTCTCACACCCCCTCTCTCGTACACCACCACTCTGAAACAACCCCTCTTTCTTCCTCTCTATCCCCCTCTCTCTCTCCTAATCTGTTCCTTTATCCCTCCCTATCCCACTATCTCTCCTTCTCTCTTCCTTTATCCCTCCCTATCCCCCTCTCTCCCCCTCTATCTCCCCCCTCTCTCCCACCCCTCTCTCTCTCCCCTCTCTCCCCCACCCCACTGGCACTCTTCCCCCCTCTCTCTCTCACATCTCTCTCTCTTTCCCTGTCTCCTTCTCACAAATCCCCCTCTCACACCCCCTCTCTTTCTCCTAAACCATCCCTTTCTCATCCTCACACACACACACACACACGCACGCACGCACGCACGCACGCACGCCCACTATCTCTCTCTTTTACATATAACTCTTTCTCCCTCTCCTTCTCCCTCTCCCTCTCTCACCCTCTCTCTCCCTCTCTCTCTCCCTCTCTCTCACTCTCTCTCCCTCTCTGCCACTTCCTACCTCTCTTTCTCCTCCATCCTCTCTCCCCTTATCTCTCTCCCCCTCTCTCCTATCTCTCTTTCACTCTGTCCTCTCCAACCCTCTCTTTCACTCTCTCTTTACCAACCCCTCTTTCACACCCTCACTCTCTCTTCGTTGAACTTGACGTCTTGTTTTCTTGCAGATCAAGGCGGGTGCCATATTGGAAGTGATCTGTGTGTCAACGGTTGTGCTGGCGACGGAAACGTGGGGTATGTCTCTCTTCCACCTGGCTACTGTGCCGTGGAATACCACAGCGCCGGGGAATGCCACCGACATGGGCATGATGTGAATGGTCGTCAGGCTAAGGGAGCCTCTGGCACTGTAGTGATTTATGTCAGCTAAAACTACGTGAAATATGAGCATTTCGGGTTCTGATTCGTGTTACACCAACGTAAGAATGATTTTAAAGACAATATTCGGGATGCCATTGGATTGTCATCAGGTCACATGATACTGATGTCCACGTGTTGGCTATCAATTATGTACCTCGACTGTCTGCTGAAGTTTAGATGTCAGCATTGAGTCATTGACAGCCAGCAAACCTATATTCATCCCAGTGCATACAATAGCAGATACACTTGGACAAGTATACTGCCAATATATGCCAGCATTGCATGCAGTGTCTGATTGTGACACAAAAAGTGTTTATGTGGACATGGATAAGCCACCGCATGGAAGATATACTTATACGCATGATGACAGCCCACTAGCAGGCTTTTCTGACTTGGGAATTCACTAGAACAGTTAATTGTCCACTTATATGCTAGTGGCATATTTTATGACACTTAGTGAGAGTCTCCTGAGAATTTATATGTTTAAGAAAAATATCATATGTTTTTATTTCTGTCGAACAAAGAAAAAGAAAGAAAGAAATATATATAAAGGATTCATCTCTGGGTGTTAATAAACTACGCTGTCACATGTTCTCCCAGAAACGGAGCAGCATAGAAAAATACCACCCACAAAGGATGTACTGCATCATCACTTCCTCAGGGCAACTTCCAAGTTGCTGTGTGGCAGCAGACATAGCTAAACCTGTCTTACCATCACTTGTAGGAAATGGACAGTGAAATGAAGCTGAAGCCAGAGCTTGTGAGCCTGGATCCAGCATGTATTGAGTTGATACATTGTTTCTGTGTATCGTCGACATGCTTGGATCCAGCAACTGAGTAGATACATTGTTTTTGCGTATCATCGAAATACCAGGCACGCCGATGCAGCTGCTACAAACAAAATGCGGAATGCACACATGTGCACGTGTCAACATGGTGAGGACTACTCCAATCGTCTGTAGTATTAGCAAGTCGATTCGGATTCTTCTTTTCCAGACAACACATAGGACAATTATGATAGTGGCTGATTAGTTTCAACGTTGTCAGTCATTACTTGATGTATGCCTAAATATGTTACCTGCTCCGATTCGGTGTCATTTCCATTACATGTAACATCCATATCATGATTCTTTCGCAATGTTTTCATAGATGCAAAGAGAATCGATTCCGTTTTACCAAGGTAGGGTGATAACTTGTTATCTACCAACCGTTCCTGTACCAACATCAATTCCGTACTCAGGGCCAACTCTGTTTTATACGAATCTTTCCAAGTACCATTAATGAAGAATCATCCGCGTATAGCAGAAGTTTACCCTTGACAGATTCAGACATATCGTTTACATAGACAAGAAATAAGAGCGGCCCAAGTATGGAACCTTGCGGTACCACACACGTTATATTATTTACGGATGATATAGCACCATTTTCATCAACTGCCTGTTACCATCCATGGAAACTGTTTGCTTCTTACACAAGTGATTAGATTTGAATCGAGTTAGCTATGTGCACAAGGGGCGTGAACTTGAACTGAATAAAACTGGTTCCACAGCCACTCAAGCATGAAATTGGACTTGCACGCCCAACTGACACAGCTGCAAAGTGCGGCAGGTCACGCTTGACTGCCTGTCAGCGCACAGCTGTTAAATGGACACAACAACTACTACTAGTGCAAACCAACCACCACTATTCGTGCAAACCATCTATATACCGTGCCGCCCAGTGAAATAAAGCAAGACATTGCTGAGATTAAGTCCTCGCTAAACTGCATATGTAAAACCTTGGAGGATGTAAAAACATCTAATGAAAAAAATTATAAATCTATCAAATAACTATTGAAAGCATTGAAGGAGAAAGATGAACGCATATATACCTTGGAGACGAAGGTTATTAAGGAACTAGAACAATACTCGAGAAAAAGAAATGTCCTTGTAACCGGACTAGATCTACACAGCTTCGCACACGCGACATCCCCCAAGATAGACAAACAAAGAACCCGCTCCCGAACATCTACCACCGCTCCCGCCGACCTGTGCACATAGGACAACGATGACATCAGCGAATCGGCCATCATGCGAAAAAACTTTGTTAACTTTGCCAAAAACAAGCTAAACGTGCCATTAAATGATCTGGAAATCACCGCAATACACGATCTTCCAAAGTGGAAGGACGGCACACAGCCGGTGATTGTGCAACTGCTATCACCCGACAAGAAGAGTGCACTAATGCGTAAACGTGCGATGTTGCGGGGCAGCACAGTATACCTAAATGATCATCTATCCCAGACAAACAGTGAGCTATTTCGCGAGGCAAGACGGTTGAAGAAAGACCTTAAACTGCAAGGTATTCATCAAAAAAAGCGAACATGCGCAGATGCTCCACGTTGTCAATGTATAACAACTACGAGATATTGTGCGCTAATCTATACCAAAGAACACTGCGATGTCTACGAACAATGCTATGTCTAAGAACACTACTATGTCGAAGAACAATGTTATGTGTAAGAACACTAATATGCGTAAGAACACTGCCAAGAACATTGCGAAGTCTAAAAACACTGTGTCTAAAACACTGCTATGTCTGAGAACACTACGGTATCTATAACCACCAAATGACAGAACAATCTGATCAGTCATACCTCTTACATCTTGGTGGTATTGAAGAAAATAGTTTAAAACACATTCTTGATAAAACAAATTGATAATGAAAATGTCAGAACTCAAGAAATACAGCACTCTTCATATTATGACACTGACAATTTTAATTTTTTAGCAGATGAATATAAAGACCGTTTAAGTATTTTCAGCTCGAACATATAATCAATATATGCAAAATTCAATGAATTGGAAATAATTATCGAAGAACTCAATACTATTAATTTTAAATTCAATGTAATATGCATACAAGAAAGTTGGATAACGGACAATAGTGACCTATCGCAAATACAGTTGCCTGTATCATTCAAGGGGAAAGTTGCAGTGAAAAGGGTGGTTTAGTAATTTACATAGATACAAGATTCAAATATGGAATACTGATTAATCTAAATGAATATGAATATTGGGAGGGACAGATTATTAAAGTAACCGGCGGAGGGCTACCCAAAGAAGTCATCATAGGCAATATCTACCGGCCTCCCAGAATGCTACATGCCCAAATTAGGCAGTTTATAAATGAACTCACAGTACTCATGACAAACATAGAAAATAAAAACGAAGTAATATTGGCTGGAGACTATAATTTAAATCTGCTAAACGAAAACGAAGCATGTAGTGATTTTTTTTAAATGCTAACAACACATAGTTTCTATCCGCAAATGACCCTGCCAACGAGATTTTGTCACACAACCGGTGCACTCATAGACAACTTCTTCCTCAAAAAAAATCAACAAAGACAAAAGTAGGCATATTATTAAAAACACTATCTGATCATCAACCCTACTTTATACTATTTGACATGACAATTAATAAAGAAGCCACTCCCAAATTTATACAAATAAATGTTCAAACGGAGAAAGCCATGACCCAATTAAATATTGAAATCATTGCATCGGAAATATACAACAAACTAGATAAAAGCAGGTCAGCTGAAACAAATATGAACTATGACATACTACACGATGCTATTTTAATTGCTAAAGAAAAACATGTGCCCTGTAAATTAGTCAAATTAAAAAAATATCAACATAAGAAGTCAAAATGAATAACACAGGGATTGCTTAAATCAATAAGATATAGAGATAAATTATATTCAAAATTGAAAAAGACAAGACCCGGCACACAAGAATACAATACCATAAACACAAACTTAAAAACATACAATACCATATTATAAAGAGAGGATCCAAGCAGCTAAAAACATTTACTTCGAAACAACATTCACCAAATTTAAACACGATATCAGAAATACATGGAAAACCATCAATGAAATTGTTTCTAGGAAGAAATTAAAAGAATTATCTCCCATGGTAATTAAGGAAAATAATACTGAAATAACTAACAAATTAGAAATAGCAAATGTATTTAATACTTACTTTACTAGTATTGGTTCAAATCTCGCTAAAAGTATACATTATTCAGGCGAGAAAAACCACAGATATTATCTCAAGAATGCACAAGACTCAAATTTCAAATTTAAAGAAATTGATGAAGAAACTATCAAGATAAATATAAACAATCTCCCGAAAGAGAGCTGTGGTTCAGATGGTATATCTACAAATTTACTAAAACACATTGCGCCATCACTCGTCAAATCCTTAGCGCTAATAACAAATCAAATCATACACACTGGTGTTTTCCCTGAAAAACTAAAGCTCGCCAAAGTCATTCCCATTTTTAAGAAAGAAGACCCAGCCTTGTTAACTAATTACAGGCCAATCTCTATTTTGCCAACAATATCAAAAGTTATAGAAAAAGTAATTAGTAGTCAACTATATGAATATTTTGAAGATTCTAAATTGTTTGCAGAAAATCAATATGGTTTTCGACCTGGTCACTCAACAGAATATGCCGCCTTAGAGTTGGTAGATAGAATCACTATTCAAATGGACAACACTAAAATGCCTATAAACATCTTTCTCGATATATCAAAGGTTTTTGATTCCATTAATCATAAAATATTACTGGACAAACTAAAATACTATGGGTTGGAGGGCCACACACTGAAACTATTCAACAGCTACCTAACAAATCGAAAACAATATATATATATAATTGGGCGATATTAAATCTAAAACATTGAATATAAGCACTGGTATCCCACAGGGGTCTATTCTTAGGGTGCTATTGTTTATAATCTACATAAATGATATTTCACAGTCTAGTGAAATGTATAATTTTATAACCTATGCTGACGACACTACCCTTTCAAGTACGCTAAATAATTTTAAAAACACAGAGAACATTGATGATGGTTCCTTAATTCACGACGAACTTGCTAAAATAAACGAATGGCTTGAAATTAACAAACTGTCATTAACATAAACAAATCTAGATATATGTTTTTCCACATGCCAAATAAACAAGTAAATGCAGGTACGCTCCAAATCAGTAACACAAACATTACTAAATGAATGAATTCATCTTCCTAGGTCTAACTATGGACACAAACTTAAAATGGAGAAAACATTCTGAAATCACTTCAAATAAGTGTTCCAGGACAATTGGAGTGTTAAATAAGCTTAAACATATATTACCCCAAAATATAAAAAATTATATATAACACTCTAGTCCTACCACATGTGAACTATTGCATCATGGCATGGGGCTCTCAATGTGAAAGAATATACAAAGTACAAAAGAAGGCTGTTAGAATATTCACAACGAGTAGATATAACTCGCACACGGATCCGCTTTTCAAAAGATTAAATTTATTAAAAATCACAGATTTACTAAGATTACAAGAACTCATGTTCTATTATAAATTTATGCACAACCTATTACCATCGTACCTGCAACATTGGCAGTTGACACCAAATGCAATCATCCACAGCCACAACACACGAAAACAACATGAATTACATACATTTAGAACACAACATGAATTTGCTAAGCGATGCCTGAGACACAATCTACCTAATACTTTAAACAATACACCAGCCCTGGTAATAGAAACAATCATCACACATAGTCTAAGTGGGTTTGCTGACTACATCAAACATCAATACATACAAAACTATCAAACCTCGTGCAATATAGCAATTTGTTACACATGTAGGCAGAACCAATAATGACAAAACATGCACTAAACACACGCATGCACTCAACGAACGCACATATTCACAACTTCACAAAGAGAATACACACTTTAAAGGCATACACGCACGCACGCATACGTGCATGACATTTCGTTTTCCTTCTATTTGCAAGATTTGCACTTGTTGGACGTACTCTATTAATTTTATTTATTTATTTTTTTTCTCTTTATAAAAGAGTATAACTTGTTAGGCCAACTAATTTAATTTACTAAATTATAAATGTTCCAATTTATAGGTGGCTCCTCGATAGCGACTAGTTAGTCTTAGAGGAGTCTCCTCACCCTATTATCATTACCTTATACATATTAATACACACCATGTTCATAGTAAAATTACAAACTTATACTATGTATTATTGTTTTGTTAACATGAATGTATGTGTGTATCTTTTGAAATGTTACATTGGTCAAATAAACACAAATCTTCTTCTTCTTCACAATCAAGGTTAAACCTAACCAAATAGATATGTTTGATTGATGCACGGATGTTTATAAATGCTAACTCTTACAGTTTGCCCGTAAGTCTTATGGATTTTCTTAAATGTGACGGTCTTTCTGGCATATGGGATATTCCTTGCGGTTTGATGCATAGTGAACAGGTATATTTATGATTACGGGATACGGCCCGCGTCTGCGTATAACAGATCAATGGGCTAAAACAACAGAACCAATGTCTGTCAAAGCTCGCACCTGATCTAGTGTAGCTGCACTTGATGTGCCAGACTTAGTTTTCTCATATTTGCTTACTACACTAGACGGCGCCACTTCAGTCTGCTTCAATGGCCACCCGCCATCTCCGACCGCATTGACGTGAGTAAGAGGCACTCATCCTCTGACGTCGTTGCTTCCGTGGCGGTGTGCAACGACACGAACATTCAAGCAAGAAATATCCGTTGCCGGCGCACCCGTAACACAAACCTTTGGCCCTCCTCGGCGTGGCGCAATCGCCATAACAATAGACATTCACGCTGTGCAGCGAGGTTTGTGAAGCTTTGCTGACTGAAGCAGCTACCACAGTAGGCATAGTTGGTGCAATGTGCTGGAGTGGTACTGTTATCTGTGAGGCTATGGTCTGTGAGGCCTGGGTCATCACAACAGTTTGTACTGTATTTGTTGCCACAATGTGCTGTAGTGGTGAACTCACAAGACTCACCTCTACTCCTGATATCAGAAAGACGTTGATTGAGAGAGTGGTCATATGTTTGATTGCCAGAGTCATAACTGACACTGTCAGTAATCGAGTCACTAAGCTGTGCGGTCCCACTGTTAATGTGTATGTTGTAATTGTCAACTGTATCATTCATGCTGGTAATTTTGGCATCCAGTCTAACAATTTTGGCGTCCATATTGTCAACTTCGTAATCCCCCTGCTTAGCTTTTTCGTCACGCTGGTGGGCATATATGGCAGTCAATTGTTCATTTTAACAATTACATTGCTTGTCATATATATTGGCCTCTGCAGTGCATGACTGGGATAATTCAGCTGAATGTTTACATTGCATGCAGACCAGCATAACCTGAAATGTATTTGTAGCTGTTTCAGATTGCGCCATTGTGGGACATGGTTTTAACAATACTTACCTTATCAAAAACTTTCTAATGTCTAATGTAGTTTAATGTTGAAAAGCTGTCTAATGTAGTTTAATGTTGTCATGTGTGGTGTGCGTTGTTGTATATTTGTACAAGGCGAAATATCAATTTAATAAACAGTTCATAGCAATGTTAAGGATGGACACAAACAGTGTGTGACAATGTCAAGGATGGACACAAACAAGGATGGAGATCTCCAGAAAAGTGTATGACAACGTCGTTAACAAATTAACTGAGTATTACTTTAACTTGCAATAGATACTGGTGAGCATTTTTGATTAGCTGTCATGTGATGATGAAGAAGCTGCAAACAACAAACATTTTGAAGCTACTCTAACTTAACACATCCCTTTATTCTCTCTTTATGATAATTGTTTCAACAACTGAAAGTTGTATGTCAATACATGCAACTGACAATAAAGAATGTTATAGCTAAGTTCTGTAGAGACTATGTGTAATTGTTGGAATGGAATATAAAGTATTAGATGACTTACTGCCGACAGTAATATGGCTCTAGTCAGTTCGCGATATCACAGCATGAATAGCACACAGACTTTATCGGACGCCTGTTGGCCAATGGTGTGGCCTGTGCACGGAGACAGCTCAGCATACGACGCCTGTTGACAGAAGGTCGACAAGTCAACGGAATATGGCAGCGAGTCTCGCCCTGTACAGAGTTGCTACCACGGTTGGCTCAATCCCAGCCCCCGTAACGCGAAGCGATTCACGACCACATACAGAGCGAGTCCGACCAACCATTGGAACTGATTGACTAAACACTCGCAACACATCCGACCATTTGGACACTGTTGTAAATGAATGCAAAGTTTACTATGCCAATGCTCGCAGTATGCGCAACAAAACGATTGCACTCGAAATTTTCCTTAGCACTGCTGAATATGCGATAATATAAATTGTTGAAACATATCTATGCTATTGCGATACATCAGCGAAATGTTTAGTCGGATCCAATGGTACCTATGATCTATTTCGTTGTGATAGAAATAATCGTACTGGAGTAGGTGTGGCCGTCTTCTGTAAACCCGATTTAAGCCCAGTCCGTGTATGTCTTTCTGAAAACCTCAGCACAGTTGAAGCCGCACCTTAAGATTGCCACGTGTAGTCGAATTGTGTGTGTTTAGCGTCCACCAAATTGCACTAACCTTTATAATGAATGCATGTGCGACATGATAACACATTGTATTAGGAACAGCAATAACATATCCTTGATGATTTTGACTTGCCCCTCATTCATTGCTCTAACAACAGTTTCCCATGACTCAACCATACAACTCTTTCATTGTTTGCATAAATGAAAATGTTCTAACCCAGCATATAAATTTCCCAACCCGCGGCATTAATACGTTAGAAATTGTGTTTTTAGCTATCCCTTGCCTGTGACACAGGTTACTGCAACTGGTGACTTTCGCTTTCTGGATAGTGCTAGCGATCACGTGGCACTAGCCTGATGCCATGACTTTCTGTAGTATGATATCAAACAACTTTTACGTAAGGGTTCAACACCACTACCAGGAGGGGTTAGATGAGCAACTAATACACAAAGTGTTATTTACAAAAGATGTGTTGGAGAGTATAGATAATGCGTGCAGCACTTCTTTTTTATTCATAGAAGAGTTGCTCTAAATTTTTGCTGTGTTATGCACACAGTAGCTTATATACACTGTTTTAATCGAATTCTACAAATTTTAGTACGAATAAAATATATTATTATTATTAGTATTACAAAATGTGTTAGCGCGTTGTTATGCCCGAAGAGTTCGCCAATAATGCAATCGTGGAATATTCATATGTGAAATCAAGCTAAGATAATCAACGAATTAATAAACTAACAATTTGAAAGAGTCCTAGTGCGACCTTAACAAAAGTGGCCACCAACGCACCCTATTATATATTGAAAATGGCGGATGCTACGGGCAAAATGTGGAAGTAACTCTAAAGAAACTCGTTCGTTAATAATTTAGACAGTTAGGTCTAGGCGTATTCGTTGTCATGGGCGCTGCCGGAGGTCGGGTTTAGGAAAACACGTTTGCTGCCTCTCAGAATAATTTCCGGATAAACAGAAACGACCATTGTGTAATACTAGCACAGCGGGAACTCGCAAATATTCGCACAAAGTCAAAATGACATTGGAAATTTCGACAAAGTTGTCGAAAAATTTATTTGCACAACTCTGCACGGTGAACCTGTGATAAGACGCGTACGAATTCTTACATTTCTGACACCAAAATTGTGGATGACGGCAACATACTATGTAAGAGTAGTTACTTACGATATGTTGTCGTCTTACTATTCTCACGTACGGAATGCATGCATTGACTGCTACGGCCCAATACGACGACACGTCAACGTATCATCGCGAGTCTTTATGCAAAGTAACAGCACTTGGTAACCTGCTCTGCAGCCGTTATATACCCAAAGGGGCGTTCCCGAGGCGTTTCTAGAAGCAACAAATCTGCAGCTATTGTTATACATTGTATTGCCGTGTGAAGCTGTGGACCACTAGTCTTCGTACGTTTCATTCATTCGCCCATTCATTCATTCATTCATTCATCCATTCACCTGTGCTCAATGAAACACGTGATTTGCTTATCTGCGCTCTGAGCGATTGCACACAGAAGTAGAGACCGACACGCGTTGATTGTTGTTGTAGTGTAGTTAGTGTTATTAATGTCAGACAGGGAGGCAGTCGACCAGACGAGTAGAATGCCGAGGCCAACGGGGACGCTTCTGTCGGACGTGTGGCGGTTTAGAAACCTCATCATTGTCGTGTCGACGCCGCTGTTGCTGCTGCCGCTGCCGCTGCTCGTGGACGGAGAGTTACGTCAGGTTTGTCAGTTTGTCGTATTTCGAGACAACGCATATTCTTTCGTAAATATATATAGGTTTACTGCGTCGGTCGCCCAGTCCAGGTGATGGGATTTGTTTATACAGTAATCGTATCTTACCGAGGGACGCTCAGGGGTGGATCTAGGCTTTTTGGCAAGGGAGGCCTCAGTCAGTCATAGTCATATCTCGTTCTACTTACAACCGGTGGGGGGACGACACATGTGTCATTCTACTTACAGAAGGGTTAATATTAGCCGGCTGATAATACTTCACTCTTTACATCGACACTAGTTCCGATGTAGGCCTATATGCGTTGTCCTTTACCGTAATATTTGCCACGGACCAGGGGGGTCTAAGACCCCCTTCCATGGCCTAAGGGGGTCTTCATCTTCTCCTAAGATCCCACTGGATCCGCTGTTGGACTATGTTGATGGCAGCTACTACCTCATAGGCATAACAGTCACTGATAACCGGAGACAAGAAGTCTATTGCTGCCGGTGCCACCACTGCACACACGCACGCAAGCACGTACGCATACAAACACAAGTGTCGTAATACATCACTGTTTGTGTTTCAATGAACTTTTTATGACTAAGGATCCATTGTCTATTCAAGCAGATTGTAATTTGTATGTTTATTTATCGATTTGCGAAAAAAAATTCTCCCTTTAATTGACGTTTTCTACACAGTAATTTTGGGTCGTGCACCAATAATACACGTACACATGAATTTCCATTACAAACATTGTGAGTATCTCTCATGATATAAAATAATCTGAATGCCGTAACTTCACCACTGTAACTTGAAGAAGCACACATCCCAACGATTAGGTTCAAATGTCAACGATGTTAGGTTCAATATGTATGCAAATATCGTATATGTTCTGTGGGTCAAAATAAACATGTATCGTATCATAGTGGAGACGAACATAGACACTGAGAACTCAGTCCAGTTCACTTAGTGTACTCACAGCTTTACCATCCATGGAAGGTCATGCAATTGTAATATATGTTTTGTTACAGCTGTAATATGTGTGTATGATGTAATCACAAGCGTAAACAACGTGTACGCCCACGTGTACGCCCACGCCCATCCACTCACCACCAACAGGCCAGCATTGTTCGTACGTTAGTGAAGCTGTCTGGCTTTGCTGCAGCTATGTTTTATGACAGTAACTTCCGTCAGTGGCACCAACGCCAACTGACACTGCAGTGGGGGGGGGGGTCATTAATAAGGCGCTCTATCTCCAGGCTGCCATGATAGGATTGATAATGGCCTCACAACGAAATATGCCTTTTCAAGGGTTCCTGGGGTAGGTGCTGGGACTTCAAGAACTGTCCCACAAAGGGACAGCGGTGTAGAGGAGTCCCTACAACCATGCGGCAAAGAACAATTAAGCCTTGCCTCAGCCACGCAAAAGACAAATTAGACATCAGCCAGACCGGTTCGGATCGAACGATTAAGGAAATATTTGACCGGGTACAAAACTAATAAGAACAAAAAGTCTGGTATCTGGTTTTGCACATGGTTAAGGTCGGCAAGATTAGTGGGCTTTTTTCATCGCCACTATTTCCAAAAGTCTCACTTTAAGGCCTAATACCCAAAAAAGCCGGTGGGTATGGTGTCATCCAGCACTTGTCCCTGAGGGCACATCCGTTAATGACGGCATTTTATAAGAGGGTTGGCCGATCATTATCAAACTATAGACGATGGTATTCGGTTAATTCTGTCCATGAGTCCGATTGCTCTCATGGCTATAACTGATATTAAAAAAGCATTCCGAATTCTACAAATTCACCCGAGTGATTACGAATTGTTGTGGATGAAAATAGAGAGTCAATTCTACTACGATAAAGCATTGCCAGTGGGATGTTCAGTATCGTGTCAACTGTTTCAGATATTCAGTACAGCTATACATTGGATATTGTTCAACAAATGTCATGTTCCTGCATGTAGAGTTGGACGATTTTCTGTTCGTGGGTAGGGCTCGAACAACTCAATGCAGACATGCATTGGAATCATTTGAGAAACTATGTTTTGACACTAACATTCCAATCAAACCTAGTAACACTGTACACCCGACTACTGTACTCACTTTCTTTTGAATTGAGCTCGATACGGTAAAGATGAAGGGAAGGCTCCCATTGGACAAAGTCCACAAACAGCTCCTTGCCCAATTTTAGCACAGCACAAAGTTACACTTAAAGAATTACAATCCTTGTTACATTTCGTAACAAAGGTCATTTCTCCGGCCCGGCCATTTTTACGTCGATTAATCAATTTAACGCGCAGCCTCCAGAAGCCACATCACCATGTGCGTCTCAACCAAGAGAGAAAGCAGATCTCGCAGCATGGAAACTGTTTATAGACTCGTTCAATGGGGTCGATGTGTTCCCCTAGCAATTATGGGAAAGCTCTGCGCAATTGCATTTCTTCACCGATGCCAGTTGACTGGGGTTTGGTGCCTATTTTGGAAACGAATGGTTTTCGAATGGATGGTCAACTCAACAAGCCCCACATCACCATCAGAGAACTCTTCCCAGTCACACTGGCAGTAGAGGTTCGGAGAAAGAGAGACTACGAAACCGTTATGTGCTATTTCATAGTGACAGTGCGGCAGTAGTCATGGTGATAAACAAACAAACAAACAAACAAACAAGCAAATAAACCATTATGATGCGTTTAATTCGACGATTGGTTGTTAAGTCGTTTGATACGACGATTGGTTGTTAAGTCGTTTGATACGACGATTGGTTGTTAAGTCGAAGATTGGTTGTTAAGTCGTTTAATTCGACGATTGGTTGTTAAGTCGTTTTATACGACGATTGGTTGTTAAGTCGTTTAATTCGAAGATTGGTTGTTTAGTTGTTGCAGTTAAATATCACATTTAGAACAAAAAACATTCCCGGAAATCGCACTATTTTAGAAGATCATTTGTCTCGATTATAGGTAACCAGATTGCGGGAGCTAGCACCACACATGGCGAAGCAACACACACCTATATCAATCCACAGGTTGGAAATCTGACGGTTGACATCCAACACTTGTTAGCAAAAGCTCCCCACATAAAATGCACCTATTCTCTGGCATTTCAATTGCTGAATCAATTTGTTCACAGCACGTTCCACACAGAAACCCATCTGCCTACAACATAGACATGTTAACATTTCTGCTCATATGCACAGTCAGCGCATGGCAGCGTCTACAATTTATACGTATGCTACAGCCATAGGTTACATTAACGAACTAGCTGAGCATCAGACCATGCCCAGTCATTTGTAATAAAAATTTACTGACGGGAGTAAAACGCGGGGCGCATTGTCCAAACACTAGGCTAGCAACTGCACCTTTTTTTCGTAACAAGTTAGTGGAAACATTGGCATTTACAGCGCCATCACATTACCAACGAGTTACTCTAAAAGCCGTGTACCTCTTGGCATTTTTACGGGTAGGATAAATAGCACAAAACAAATCAAAGACAAAGGTACCACAGTTGAACGACGTTTAATTTTTTCAAACACGACAAACACAGCCAGCAAGAATACAATTAACCTTCCACTCATACAAGGGTAACTATGATGTCCGCCCAGTGGTGTTATCACTCCACGCAAAAGACGGTCACCTGTCCAGTGCTGTCACTGAACCAGTTCATATCATTGAGAGGCACAAACCCTGGTCCACTCTTCTGCATTCCGGGCAACAATGTCGTCAAGTACGCATATTTTGGCGGTTGTCTGGCCAAATCACTGGCTTGGACAGGCCTCTTACCTAGTCGATACAGGACTCATAGCTTCCGCATCGGCACTGCTAGTAAAGCAACAGCAATGGGGTCCCTCGGGCATAGGGTCAGTGGGGCTGCACAGTCTAACCAATTAGTTTCCCGGGGCATAGAGGAGACGAACATAGACACTGAGAACTCAGTCCAGTTCACTTAGTGTACTCACAGCTTTACCATCCATGGAAGGTCACCCAATTGTAACATATGTTTTGTTACAGCTGTAATATTTGTGTATGATGTAATCACAAGCGTAAACAACGTGTACGCCCACGTGTACGCTCACGTGTACGCCCACGTGTACGCCCACGCCCATCCATTCACCACAAACAGGCCAGCATTGTTCGTACGCTAGTGAAGCTGTCTGGCTTTGCTGCAGCCATGTTTTATGACAGTAACTTCCGTCAGTGGCGCCAACGCCAACTGACACTGCAGTGGGGGGGGGGGTCATTAATAAGGCGCTCTCTCTCCAGGCTGCCACTATAGGATTGATAATGGCCTCACAACGAAATATGACTTTTCAAGGGTTCCTGGGTGCTGGGACTTCAAAAACTGTCCCACAAAGGGACAACAGTATAGAGGAGTCCCTACAACCAAGCAGCAAAGAACAATTAAGCCTTGCCTCAGCCACGCAAAAGACAAATTAGACATCAGCCAGACCGGTTCGGATCGAACGACTAAGGAAATATTTGACCGGGTACAAAACCAATAAGACCAACAAAAGTCTGATATCTGGCTTTTTGGTGGGTATGTGTGGTGTCATCCAACACTTGTCCCTGAGGGCACATCCCTTAATGACGGCATTTTACAAGAGGGGGTGGCCGAGCATTATCAAACTATAGACGATGGTATTCGGTTAATTCTGTCCAAGGGTCCGGTTGCTCTCATGGCTATAACTGATATTGAAAAAACATTCCGAATTCTACAAATTCACCAGAGTGATTACGAATTATTGTGCTTGAAAATAGAGAATCTATTCTACTACGATAAAGCATTGCCAGTGGGATGTTCAATATCGTGTCAACTGTTTCAGATATTCGGTACAGCTATACATTGGATATTGTTCAACAAATGTCATGTTCCTGCATGTAGAGTTGGACGATTTTCTGTTCGTGGGTAGGGCTCGAACACCTCAATGCAGACATGCATTGGAATCATTTGAGAAACTATGTTTTGACATTAACATTCCAATCAAACCTAGTAACACTGCACACCCGACTACTGTACTTAATTTCTTATGAATTGAGATCGACACGGTAAAGATGAAGGGAAGGCTCCCATTGGACAAAGTCCACAAACAGCTCCTTGCCCAATTTTAGCACAGCACAAAGTTACACTTAAAGAATTACAATCCTTGTTACATTTCGCAACAAAGGTAATTTACCTGGGCCGGCCATTCATTCGTCGAATAATCAATTTACCGCGCAGCCTCCAGAAGCCACATAACCATGTGCGTCTCAACCAAGAGACGAAAGCAGATCTCGCAGTATGGAAACTGTTTATAGACTCGTTCAATGGGGTCGATATGTTCCCCTCGCAATTCTGGGAAAGCTCAGCGCAATTGCATTTCTTCACCGATGCCAGTTGACTGGGGTTTGGTGCCTATTTTGGAAACGAATGGTTTTCGAATGGATGGTCAACTCAACAAGCCCCTCTTCACATCACCATCAAAGAACTCTTCCCAGTCACACTGGCAGTAGAGGTTCGGAGAAAGAGAGACTACGAAACCGTTATGTGTATGTCATAGTGACAGTGCGGCAGTAGTCATGGTGATAAACAAACAAACAAGCAAATCAACCATTATGATGCGTTTAATTCGACGAATGGTTGTTAAGTCGTTTGATACGACGATTGGTCGTTAAGTCGTTTGTCACGATGATTGGTTGTTAAGTCGTTTGATACGACAATTAGTTGTTAAGTTGTTTAATTCGACGATTGGTTGTTAATTCGTTTGATACGACGGTTGGTTGTTAAGTCTTTTAATTCGACGATTGGTTAAGTCGTTTAATTCGACGATTGGTTGTTAAGTCGCTTGATACGACGACTGGTTGTTAAGTCGTTTAATTCGACGATTGGTTGTTAAGTTGTTGCAGTTAAATATCACATTTAAAGCAAAACACATTCCGGGAAATCGCACTATTTTAGCAGATCATTTGTCTCAATTATATATAACCAGATTGCGGGAGCTAGCACCACACATGGCGAAGCAACCCACATCTATATCAATCCACAGGTTGGAAATCTGATGAGCGCCATCCAACACTTATAGCAAAAGCTCCCCACACAAAATGCACCTATTCTCGGGCATTTCAATTGTTGAATCAATTTGTTCACAGCACGTTCCACACAGAAATCCATCTGCCTACAACATAGACATGTTAACATTTCTGCTCATATGGCAGCGTCTACAATTTATACGTATGCTACAGCCATAGGTTACATTAACGAACTAGCTGAGCATCAGACCATGCCCAGTCATTTGTAATAAAAATTTACTGACGGGAGTAAAACGCGGGGCGCATTTTCCAAACACTAGGCTAGCAACTGCACCTTTTTTTCGTAACAAGTTAGTGGAAACATTGGCATTTACAGCGCCATCACATTACCAACGAGTTACTCTAACAGCCGTGTACCTCTTGGCATTTCATGCATTTTTACGGGTAGGATAAATAGCACAAAACAAATCAAAGACAAAGGTACCACAGTTGAACGACGTTAATTTTTTTCAAACACGTGTGTGTATCTATTTACACACACACACACACACACACACACACACACACACACACACACACACACACACACACACACTCATTATGCGTGAGTGCGTGCGTGCGTGTGTGTTCGTGTAAGATACGAACAATGTATTGTTACGCAATATATGTTTAAAGAATCACATTCTATTCTACTAAATGTTGGAGTGCTGTCCGGAAATAACAGCTATTGTCTGACCTAAATGACCCCCGTGTAGCCACCTGACAAACGTGACCGGTACGGTTGTGTACATTGCTGTCGTATCTATATATGTACACTGGTATGAACGTTGAATTGGTTGGGTAGTTTCCTGTTATGTAAGTCTATGCTCAAGTCTATATTATATATTTACATGTGTTGTACTTTAACTGGCGTTGCCCACGAAACACACGACACCTCGTCAACATAATTACTGAATTACCGCAAAGTTGCTTTTACCTGTTCATATGTGTCAAGTGAATACCCGAAAACTAAAATACGGGTCAACAACCGGGACTCTATTCACCGTCACTTCGTCCAACTGAGGTCACGTTGTCACGACGTGGACCCAGTGGCTTATGGGGGGACCACTAGGTCATGCCCTCCTTTCGGCTTTGATGTTTGATGGTAACATGTTAACCTAATGGGGGGCTAAGCTTGCCCCCACTGGCCTCCCTGTCTTGTGAGATTCTAGATCGCCACTGTCCGGAACAACGTTCACTTAACTAACACCCTGAGCTGCAAATTACGTTGTAAGCGGTGCAACTGTGAGTTTGTGTTAATCATCTATATTTCACAGAATTACACGTAAGCTTGCGGTCATTGTAATCTAAATCATGCGTAAATCGTCATTTTGTTGGACATTGGGCTCTGTAACTATTGTCTTTTGAATTGGAACCTGGCCGATAACAACGAATCACGTGTGTGTAGTTTGCAGTGTCAAGTATATACTCTCCAAACAGTTCACTCTTTTTTGCGGTATCACTGGGTGTAATTTATGTAATAATTAATAATTTAGGTGTATAATTTAATGTTGCTCACATTTCTTCTTTTGACTGTTTTATTTGGTAAATGGAAATGCTCCCTTCATGTAGTGTGTCCACTTGGTAATCTATTGCGTATTTCCACAAAATAATTATTAATATTATTCGGCCTTCTAAAACGTTATAAACTGCATGCGCAGGGCACTGTAACCGGCATACATGGGACATTATAAAAGGCATACGTAGGACATTGTAACCGGCATACGTAGGGCATTATAAACGGCATAGGTGGGGCATTATACACGGCATACGTGGGGCATTATAAACGGTATACGTGGGGCATTATAAACGGTATACGTAGGGCATTATAAACGGCATACGTGGGGCATTATAAACGGCATAGAGGTACTGGGTCCAAACTTGACCAGACGTACTGAGTCCAAACGTGACCAGAGGTACTGAGTCCAAACGTGGCCAGAGGTACTGGATCCAAACGTGACCAGAGGTACTGGATCCAAACGTAACCAGAGGTACTGGGTCCAAACGTGACCAGAGGAACTGCATCCAACCGTGACCAGAGGTACTGGGTCCAACCGTGAACAGAGGTACTGCATCCAAACGTGACCAGAGGTACTGGGTCCAACCGTGAACAGAGGTACTGCATCCAAACGTGACCAGAGGTATTGGTCCAAACGTGACCAGAGGTACTGGGTCCAAACGCAGTCGTTTCAGGAAAATCATGTACCACTGCCGGTTTCACGAAGCGTTCGTACCGTACGAAGGAACTAAGTGGACGTTTGACGTACATTACGTAACCTTGAACATCGTATAAAACATGAATAGCGTTGCGAATAATTGTACGTAAATACGAACTAGTAGTATACTGGCAATCCTGCACAATGTCAGCCACACACATGCGAAACTGACAGACAAACAAACAAACAAACTTTTGTACAGCATAGACGCATACCAGGTCAGGTTGGCACTTTAGCTAAAGTTACTCAGGTCGTCGCAATTGAACGACGAACTCAGTAGCATACTAGCTAAACAACGCAATGTCGTCACGTATCAGTTCACAAGCCCGTCAAAGAGGGGTCATTTGTGTAATTGTTTATATGCGAACAAATATGCCTCCAAAAGGTCACGTAGTTAGTTGATACTGTGAATTTATGGACACACACTTTTATGTTATTGTTGACGTCACTCGTTAAAAGAAAACACAAAAGTTGAAGTTGTTTAGTTGAATTTGCGTATCGCTATAATATGGAAATAAAAACATGAATTAGCACATGCAGACCTTTTGCCATAGAATACACTCGTTGACAGTCTGCCATCGCCCATTCGCACTACGTGCCCCAGCAGCTGGCATTGCTTCTATGAATACAATCACACAGGGTGTGTGACAACGTCAACACGTTATACAACTCATTTCCACAAGTCAGAATTTACTCAAATTCCACGAGTAGGCCTACCCTAATTAATGAACATCGACATTTTATTGTATAAACAACGTTGTCCAAAAGAGTAGGAATGTGATAAAAAGACTATTTGGGTATTGTCAGACGACTGCGTAAGCATTCACTTAACGTTAGACAAAAGCCGTTTTGGAAACAAATATATTAGTTTTGCAACATCACCCACTAAAGACCAATGAAATTACGCATTTAATTGATTCTTATACTATTGTTAACTGAACATCAAAACGAAATGTCACATTTTTCAGAACGCTTTTTAACCATATGGGTTGTTTTAACACTGCCACATTTCAGCGTGTCGTTGATGCACAATAAAGGCCGATTAATTGCTACACGAGAGATTAATAGTTCTATTGATATGCCTGCACGGTATCGCTGTGCAAGAATCGGTCGTGTAAACACATTCGCGATAATGGTCTGGTTTTCGATCACCGGTAAATAAGCGACCGACAATATTGTCGTAAAATTTTATCGAAGCTCAAATCGGGAGTGAGGCCAGTCGAATTTAGATCGCAGTGTCAGATGTAGCTGTCACCTGTAATTGCGCATTGTCTTGCGACCAGTTGTTTAGTTGAACGGAAAAACTCGCTCGTGTAAACCGACCTCAACTTCCACCGACTTGGTTTGCAGGAGGCACGATGCGGCTACCTGCTGCTACTGATGGCCGTGTTCTGGGTAACAGAGGCGCTGCCCTTCGCCATCACCTCCCTCCTCCCCATCTTCCTTCTCCCTCTCTTCGGCATCCTCAGTACGATGCAAACGGCCCAAGCCTTCGTCTCGGTGAGTTGGCCGCCATTTTAGTGCATGTTTCTTGTGAATAATGTGCAGGATATTGGCAATGATTTTACAAATTCATCTTACAATAAAAACGACGCAGCCTTGTATTTCTAAAGTTAAACTTAATGTTCAATAATCCAGTGTGTTTTATAAATTTCCCAACAAATGACGAGCCATAGTTTTAAAGAGGCATATATTACATAGCTTATACATTTAATTACTGTTAATGTAACTATGCATTGTCTAGATTTATGCAAAAGTAGCTTTCACCGCCGTCGAGCGAATGTCCCCCTTATCGCTGATTGATACAACATCGACGTATGTCACCGCAGGGTCCGACGATGCTGTTTATCGGCGCCAACGTCGTCGCTCTAGCCATCGAGAGGACGAATCTGCACCGCCGCCTGGCCTTTAGGATTCTGCTTACCCTCGGGGTGAGACCCAAGAGGTAAGTCTGGCGGCATATTAATAATAACGATAGCACACTTGTATAGCGTCCATATCCTCCGGAACCCGAGCTCTGAAGCGCTACAAACCAGAATCATTAAGCATTATTGTGAATGCGCAAAAGTTGTCAATGGAAAACGGACTACCGAAGTGTTAAAGCGAAATGTAGTTTGGAATGAATGTCTTAAGTTTTGTTTACAGAAATAGTATAATTTCGGATGGTTTCAAAGTGATGGGAAGTTCATTCCAGACCCTAGGAGCAGCGACAGAGAAAACACGTTTGCCCAAGTTAAGTTTAA
>BSQZ01000016.1:3261530-3401530 GCA_033239005.1 Lamellibrachia satsuma | reverse complement strand
CGAACGGAACGTTGCACGAGTCCACCTGCTGCCGCTGTCTTTCGAAAGAGACAAGAATAAAACCCACTGGTGCCTTCTACCTGGTGTCTGTGCCAGCGGGAATAAAAGAACCCACATATACAAATAGAAGAAGACCTGTCGAGGATCCACAGAGCCGATGGTCTCGATCTACAGAAACGCACACAGCGGCCATCGACTGCTGCAAGCACTTGTTCTGATAATAGATTAAGCGCCACGGTTACCTTGTGTAGGCGGACACCGCCATATAAGACGACACATTATTAGGTTTACTAGCAAAACTGTCCATCTCCGGACGGGTTAACCTGGTAGTTCGTAAGTGATTGTCACATTTCAGGATTCACAACGTTGTCACATAAATATGCACCAGTGCCTGGTACTTGGTGCTGCCAGTCAATGCATCGATGGCTTCTTGAAACTGCGACGTAATACTGGCCATCATAGTAACGTGTAACGACGTCTTGCACCTGTATGACGTAACTTCGAAGGTTTGGCGTCCGAGAATGCAAAGCGTCTAGGACGAGTGGCACAACAAACTTAGAAACATACGTACATACGCACGGTGGATCATAATAACATGTGCATATGTGCCTTTGTCTTGGATGGTATTCTTGTTAATTCTTGTTAAATAAAATGTGTATTCGCCACAGCACCTGTTCGCCGCCCGGCCCCAAGAGGATGCAAGAGAAGGAAGCTCGACAACCCGTCATCACCGTCGACGTCGCCCAGCCGACTGTCGTTGACGGCTCCGAGTCCGGCCAGGCCCCAGTCTCACAGGGTTTCGCCAAACGCGACCCGGAAGGTTTTCGAAACTTCGCCGTCGGTCTGACACTGTCTATCTGCTTCGCTGCCAACGTCGGCGGCGTGGCGACCATCAACGGAGCCATCCCGAACATGATCATGAAGGGACAAGCTGACAAGTAAGATCTCTTTGTTGCCGTCTGCCGTGGAAGAGACGTGACGAGCATCTCTCCCTCTTCCACCATTGTCTTCAATGGTTGCTCTGAATCTCCTAAGCCAGCCCTGTGCGTGTGTATATTTAGCACTAGCTTTTGGTAATAATGACTTTATATAATTATATTAAATAAATTATGTGTATAATTACTATGCCCATCTCACTGTCATTTAACCATTGTTTAGTTACCGATATTTCTCATGCGTGCCAACGAATGGACTGGCCCGGATTTTGGCATTTCGGGAATATTAGTAAAAAATATAGAATTATAATCT
Source organism: Lamellibrachia satsuma (assembly GCA_033239005.1). Lineage (NCBI taxonomy): Eukaryota > Metazoa > Annelida > Polychaeta > Sabellida > Siboglinidae > Lamellibrachia > Lamellibrachia satsuma. Next base: position 3,400,282 of record BSQZ01000016.1, on the reverse strand, counting down.
TCCCAGGCATTTCAAAGTGGCACAAATTATTTCACATCAGATACATCCCGTGGGTGTCGTGAATGCAGTCAGACCCCAAAGTTTGCGAGAGAAAACAGTTTATGTAACATATGTTTTGCCTACAGGAGCCAGATGTTTTATTCCACTGATGAAACTGCTGCACAATCCACCATAGATACACTTCATTCTCATTCCACTACGATAAATCACTTGCCATATGCGATTATTAGCGGTTTATGCAACCGCAGTTAGTCATATTCATTCAGTGGTTAGCAACGCAGCATGTTGGGAAGTGCACGAAGGCGTCTTCCCTTTCTCTCCAGACTCTGGGTTAAACACACTGGGGAGAATTCTCCCGTCAACTTCACTTCGTGGGCGGCGCTTGGCGTCCCCATCGCTGTCATCAACCTCGTCTTCCTCTGGCTCTGGATGAATTCCTTCTACCTCGGCCTCAGGTAAGTGTCTTGGAACAAACTAATTGATAAAATAGAAAAAATATATATCGTAAAAGCAATACATGCGTGCATTATACAAGACTGCAAACCACCGAATCTGCAATTTCTACGTAGAATACATGTCGCTAATCACAATATTGTGTTTAATAGGATTCAGCGACTTGTGAATGCTAGTCTTTAAGCTGTTGAATATCCTTTACACCAGTTGTGTGAACTGTTATAAGCAACTGCAAAGTATTTTAGGACTGTTTTCTACAATTAATCGATAATACTGAAATAGGCTGTGAATACCTTATTCCTTATAGCAGTTGAACAAAAGTGAGAAAACAATATATGGTATATACTGCTATGTGTTGCTTTATTCGCAGGTTTCAAACACATTTGGACTGTCAAAATGTTAGAATAAACATTATTTTACAATAAAAACGATCTGACTTTGTTCCTTTTGCAGATTTAATAATACAAGTTGAGCTCGATATCAGTGGAATCGATTCACTACCAGTCAAGAAGCTTGTTACTAAGTTAAACGATATGCTGGAGAAATCATTGCTTGCACTTGAAGAATATAAATGATACGTGTCTTGAGAAGTAAATTGTTCAATAATAATGTTAGTGAAATGTTTGTCAAAAAAGTAATTGCTACCATTTTTCAAATCGCAATTGCTCGAAAGATATTTCCCAGAAATATTGTCATATACATATATGGCTGAAGCTCGTACATATATCGGCATATAGTAGCTTGCATTACTAAAATAGGTGTAATATGTATCAATAGTCATTGTAAGTGGAATAATACAGTCGGATAACAGCGACCTTTCTCTATTTCAGAAGTCTAATATTAACGTGATTTACTTTCAGGAGCACCTTTGGCTGTTTCTCAACAAAGGTGCAGAACGTGCAGGAAGACCCGGCTGTGGAGAAACACCAGGTTGTGGAGAAAGACCAGGCTGTGCAGGAAGACCAGGCAGTGGAGGCATATCTCCGTCGCGAACACAGCAAGTTGGGGCCAATCAGGTGCGAGTTTCTACGCGTGCGCTCATGTGTGTGTGCGTGTGTGTGCGCGCGTGCGCGCGCGCGTTCGTGTGTGTTTACTCCTGCTAGTAATTATCCAACAGGTTATCATCAGAGTGACCCACCAGTGGATAGTCTATTGTCTTGGGTTCCCCTTTCATTCTGACCTACTTGAATGATTAGTCTTTCATTCCCTGCCAAGGTCCCCAGTAAACGGTCAATTGTCTATTCCTCCCTCCCATTTCCACCACCTCTGCAGGCCTGAAACTGTGTGACTCAGTGTATGACTCTACATACATGTGTTGGGTATGTAGTGGGACTTAGTGGTTACAGTAATGTACTACTGTATTTATTGAATAAATTAATAATGTGTTTGTATACATACATCTGTACACAATGCTTTTTTGTTCAGATAAAACGAAACGTTAATATCAAGGGAAAATATTTGAAATTAATTCAAATGCAAATGTGTAACTATTTGCATTTGCATTCAAATGCGTTGACATGCATTTGTTAATAAGCCTGCACCACATGACACTCGCTCTGCCTCCTACTACCAGTCATATATAATATTATATATATATATATATATATATATATATATATATATATATATACATATATATACATATATATACATATATATATATATATATATATATATATATATATATATATATATATATATATATATATATATATATATTTGTAAATACAACTACCCTGGCGGATACCGCCAACAATATTTCTACGCATATTAATTCCTGGCGGACACCACGGACAATATTTGTGTTTTAAATCACAATCATTTGTATACGATTTAATTAGTCCGTTCAGTTTCACTTCGGAACATTGAAGCATGTTACATCGAAGCGTGTTACATTTGCCGCAGCAATCAGTTGCGAGTTTCTACGCGTGCGCTCGTGTGTGTGCGCGCGCGCGCGTTCGTGTGTGTTTACTCCCGCTAGTAATTATCCACCAGGTTATCATCACAGTGACCCACCAGTGGATAGTCTATTGTCTTGGGTTCCCCTTCCATTCTGACCTACCTGAATGATTAGTCTTTCATTCCCTGCCAAGGTCCCCAGTAAACGGTCAATTGTCTATTCCTCCCTCCCATTTCCACCACTTCTGCAGGCCTGGAACTGTGTGACTCAGTGTATGACTACAGACATGTTCATGTATTGGGTATGTAGTGGGACTTAGTGGTTACAGTAATGTACTACTGTATTTATTGAATAAATTAATAATGTGTTTGTATACATACATCTGTACACAATGCTTTTTTGTTCAGATAAAACGAAACGTTAATATCAAGGGAAAATATTTTAAATTAATTCAAATGCAAATGTGTAACCATTTGCATTTGCATTCAAATGCGTTGACATGCATTTGTTAACAAGCCTGCACCACATGACACTCGCTCTGCCTCCTACTACCAGTCATATATGTGTAAATACAACAACCCCTGGCGGATACCACCAACAATATTTCTGCACATATCAACTCCTGGCGGACTCCACGGACAATATTTGTGTTTTAAATTGCAATCATTTGTACACACGTTTTAATTAGTCCGTTTAGTTTCACTTCGGAACATCGAAGCGTGTTACATCGAAGCGTGTTACATTTGCCGCAGCAACTGGGGGAAATGTTAGGGTGGACTCACCATTGGTGATAACAATATCGCCCCTTGTCAACGAGAAATATTGCATTTACTTATTAAAGGCACCAAGTATTTTAATTTGTATAGTAAAACCGTGCTACCCCGTGTCTATCTATGTATATCTGTGTCTATCTTTGTTTATCTGTTCTAACATTCTGACTATCCAAGTGTGTTTAAATGATCCGCTATTGCTGAATATAATTCGACCGTTATCTGTTAATAAATGCCGTTCAGCATCCAATGTAAACATGATATTTGAGTCATTTAACCGTAAACTCATGTTTAGAAAGGATAATTAAAATACATTTGTGCTGCCGAGATGCAAATTGGGGACTCAGTGTTAGTCAGTCAGAGGGAGTGAGCGAGAGAGGGAGCGAGGGTGGGGGTGAGGGAGAGAGGGTTGGAGCGAGGGAGGGAGCGAGGGAGGGAGCGAGGGAGGGAGCAAGGGTGGGGGTGGGAGAGAGAGAGAGAGCGGGGGAGCGAGCGATGGACCGATGGATGGAGCGAGCTAGCCAGGGGGCGACGGACGGAGCGAGGGAGGAAACAGGAAATATTTATTCGTCCCAAAGAAAACAAAACAGAGTATTCAACATAAAACCATACAATACATTACATATATGTCGACATGATAAAACGAAGTGGTAAAATAGAGAGTACGGTCTGAAAATAAAAGATAATGTCATATAAGGGACGGGAGACTCCTACTAAGACTAAAAAATAATCGCTGTCGTAGGAGCCACCCTGTCGATTAATTTCACCCGTTTTTAAATTATAAAAAAGGAAAATCCCTATAGATATTAATGCATAATTACTGAGTGAACAAAATTAATATAGATATGTCTGTATATTACAAATGCCAATTATATTCATACAATCGGATATACATAGAGTGATTTTAACCAAGGAGGAACGGAGACATAGTCAGTCATGCTGACATATATAAAAATTTTGGATTGCACATTGTTCAATATATGTTTTCAGATAATAAAGTTTGATATAATTTGAGAAACCATGTAAACTGTGAGTGGTGACCTTGTCTTTTAATAAATCAGGTGCATTATTTATGGTATGTGGCAAACTGTACCTGAGAATTCGTTTAGCAAACTCGTGTTGTAAGTTGTGAACACTATTGTTTTGATCAAGTTGTAAGCTTTGCAGGTAGACAGGTAGTTTATTGTTTGAAAATTTATGATATAATTTTAGTTCCTGCAATTTTAGAATATGCTCTACTTTTAGTAAATTAAGACTTTTGAACAGTGGATCGGTATGAGCATTATATTTACTTAAACATATAATTCGGACGGCTTTCTTTTGAAGTTTTTATATTCTATCACATCTATGGCCCCAGGCCGTTAAGCCATAGTTTAGATGTGACAGTATCAAAGTGTTATACATAATCATAATCTTTATATTAAGAGGTAACAATCGTTTAAGTTTATTTATGATACCTATAATTCTGGAGCACCTATTTGAAATTTTGTTGATGTGGCTTTGCCAGTTTAATTGTTCATTAAAACTTATCCCTTGGAAATTGAACTCATCTACTCTATCGATATATGTATTATCTATCTTCATATTTAGTGGATTTATCATATTATTTCTTGTAGCCGTTTTGAAGTGAATGAGGGAGTGAGGGAAGGAGGGAGGGAGCAAAGGGGAAGCAAGTGGGGAGCGAGCAGGGGAGCGAAGGAGGGAGCGAGGAAAGGAGGTAGCGAGGGTGCGAAGGAGGGAGGGAGGGAGCGAGGAAGCAAGAGGGGGCGCGAGAGGGGAGCGGGGGACGGAGAAAGGGAGGGAGCGAATGGGCGAGGGAGCGAGGGAGTGAGAAATGGACCGATGGAAGGAGCGAGTGAGTGAGGGAGTGAGCGGGGGAGCGAGAGGGGGAGCGAGAGCGAGGGATGGAGTGAGGGAGGGAAGGAAGGAAAGAGCGAGCGAGCGAGCAAGCTAGGGGGAGCGAGGGAGGGAGCGAGGGAGGGGTGGAGGGAGGGAGGGAGCGAGGGAGGGAACAGGAGAGCGAGGGATGGAGTGAGTGAGGGAGCAAGAGAGCGATTGAGCTATGGAGGGAGCGAGGGATGGAGCGAGAGAGGGAGGGAGCGGGTGAAGAAGGGGGTGACGGAGTGAGGGAGGGGAAGCGAGATAGCGAGGGAGGGAGCGAGGGTGAACGAGAGAGCGAAGGAGAGGAGAGAGGTAGAGAGGGAGCGAGGGGTGGAGTGAGGGAGGGAGGGAGCGAGGAAGCGACTGATGAAGGGAAGGAGGGAGTGAGGAAGCGAGGAATGGAAAGCAAGGGAGGGAGCGAGGGATCGAGGGACGGAGCGAGGGATTGACGGAGCGAGAGAGGGGAGGGAGGGAGGGAAAGAGGGAAAGAGCGAGGGAGCGAGAGAGCGAGGGTTCGAGGGAGGGGGAGCGAGAGAGCGAAGGAGAGAGGGAGCGAGGGATGGAGCGAGGGATGGAGCAAAGGAGAGAGGGAGCGAGGGAGGGAGGGAGGGAGCAAGATAGCGATGGAGCGAGTGAGGGAGAGAGGGGGAGCGAGGGAGGGAGGGAGGGAGGGGAAGCGAGTGAGTGAGGGAGGGAGCGAGGGAGGGAGCGAGTTTGTAGCTTGTAGTGTTTTTAAATGCTATCATAGTTTTATAATTTTATAAAAAATATATATTTCTGCAAAAATTACAATACGTATTGTGCTAGCACAAATATAGTTCGCATTGATGATGACATTGATATTTCACGTAGCCCCTCACATTCCCTGTGTATTCCATGTTGTCAGCGTGGACCAGATTCTCGTGACGGTGCTGCTCGTCACCCTCGTTACGTTGTGGGTGTTCCGGGAGCCGGGGTTCATGGCCGGCTGGGCACACTACTTCCCTAAAAGGTAAGTCCAACTATAGCACCACTGATTGCTGTCTACATCAACCCCAAGACAAAACTACCCCCGCTTGAATACCTCTCGGGTGGAAGCGACTGTACGTAGTCCAGTGAGAAAATATCACTTTATTCTAATGTATGATAAAATGTACAAAAACTACCCAAATGCCTGTGCTAAATTAAATAAATTACTAAGTACTTTGTTACGACAGGCTTGGGTAAATAATAAATAAAATCTAGAATAACGTATAGATAATGAAAAATTTGCTAAGTGAACAGTGAATAATCATATGATTTACAGAAAAGATAGTACAGCAATAAAGATTAAACACGATGTATAACATTGTTAATTTACATGTACATGAGAAATATAACTCGACAATAAATAAAAAGAATGTTGGTGGTTTAGTTATACGAAACTACCGACCAACTCCGTATTAGTTAACCAATGACAAACTTCATACACCCCCCAAGGACACTCAGAACAAATAAGCTTTTGTACGTATTTTACGTTTGCCCAGATACATGATCGACGCTACCCCAGCCGTGCTCATAGGACTGTTGTTGTTCGTCATTCCGGCGAACTTTACAGGATCCAGTGGAAAGGGCGGTATGTACAGGGATCAGTATTAGGCTCACAGGGATCAGTATTAGGCCCTATACTGTTTTTAATATATATAAATGATTTGGAGGATGACATATCTAGCAAAGTACTCAAATTTGCAGATGACACAAAAGTATTCAGAAAGGTTACTAATGATACAGATAAACAAAGTTTACAGGATGATCTAGAACATTTTTTTAAATGGTCGGAAAAATGGCAAATTTTATTCAATTTTGGGAAGTGTAAATGTATACACATAGGATATGGAAATATGTACGAGGAATATAAAATGGGGAATGCTGTATTAGGTAGAACCACACAAGAAAAGGAATTAGGAGTAACATTTAGTGCTCACATGAAAGTTTCAGAGCAATGTGGGATTGCTGCTTCGAAAGGAAATCAAATTCTAGGGCTAATTAGGAGAACTATCACGTATAAGGAGAAACATCTAATTGTACCCCTGTACAAAGGAATAGTTAGACCACATTTGGAATATTGTATTCAAGCATGGAGGCCATATCGTAAAAAGGACATAGACAAGCTAGAAAGAATACAACGGAGAGCAACTAAATGATTCCAGAATTGAGAGACCTTAGTTACGAAATTCGTTTATTACAATGTGGTTTGACAACACTAGAGACAAAGAGACTAAGAGGAGACCAAATTGAAGTGTTTAAAATAGTGAACTGTTATGAGGATGTTGATAGGAATATGTTCTTCAAACTTAAAGAAGGCAGTAGAACCAGAGGACACAAAGCAGCATTAGTTAAGGAGCAGTGTAGGTTGGACATGAGAAACTACTCTTTCTCACAGAGGGTGATAAATGAATGGAACAAACTGCCAAATGATTGTGTTAATGCTAGTAGTGTGAATATGTTTAAAAATAGAATTGACAGATAAGGGCGGGCTACACATAAATGAGAAAATTGTTGGACTCTCGATAAGCCAATGGCTTCCTTGTCCACTTGCCATCTGGAACTTGTTGTTCGAGATGGCAATCTTGTTAAACCTTGTTAAATGTCTCTTTGGCTGTCTACAAGTTGGTTGCACTCGCATAACAATTCAACATGCAAAAGTCATAAGGTAATGAAGACTCCAATTAATAAAAAAAATTCGGTATGATGGGAATCAGACTGTCATAAAATGTACAGCACCTTTCTGTTGCCATATAAATCAATAAGCATTAACGACTTTGCGTCCCCATCTTCCTACCAGGCACGGTACCGACTCTGATGGACTGGGAGACGATGCAGAGACGATTCCCCTGGTCTGTCGTCATGCTGTTCGGGGGCGGCTTCACACTGGCGAAAGCTTGTGCGGTACGTTGATATTCCGCCGAGCAGTTGTGTGTGTATCGAAACACAATTCGTTATTAAACGTACAGCGTCTGATCGTTTTTAACGTAAACGAATCTGCCTCCACAAATTGGTTATTGGCGGCCCAAATGTATTTTAATGAACCTTTCTTAATATGAGTTTACGGTTAAATGACTCGAATATCATGTTTACATTGAATGCTGAACGGCATTCATTAACATATAACGGTCGAATTATATTCAGCAATAGCGGATCATTTAAACACACTTGGATGGTCAGAATGTTAGAACAGATAGACACAGATAAACGAAGTAACATGATTTTATAATACAAATTAACAGACTTGGTACTTTAATTAGTAACTGCAATATGTTTCGTTGACCAGGAGCGATATTGTTATCACCAATGGCGTTTCCAACCTAACATTTGCCCCAGTTGCCACGTCAAACTAAGGTACACTTTAGTAAAATTTTCTTGGTTCGGCAAATGTAACACGCTTCGATGTTTCGAAGTGAAACTGAAAGGAATAATTAAAACGTGTGTACAAATGATTGTGATTTAAAACACAACTATTGTCCGTGATGTCCGCGAGGAGTTAATATGTGCAGAAATAGTGGTATCCGCCAGGGGTTATTGTAGCTACACACATATGACTGGTAGTAGGAGGCAGGGCGATTGACATGTGGTGCAGGCTTGTTAACAAATGCATGTCAACGCATTGGAATGCAGATGCAGCTGTCTCACCTGATTCAAATGCAAATGCCATTTTTCAGGAACGAATTCAAATGCAAATATTTTGGGGTCCCATTCAAATGCAAATGTTTTAGTTACACATGTGCAAGTGCATTTGAATTAATTTCAAATGTTTTGGTTTATGTAAGAAAAAACAATGTATACAAGCTCATTATTAATTTAGTTAATAAATACAGTAGTACATTACTGTAACCACTAAGTCCGACTACATACCAGTCCCAATATATGAACATGTCTGTAGTGTCATACACTGAGTCACACAGTTCCAGGCCTGCAGAGGTAATGGAAATCGGAGTTGAGAGTTTACTACGAACTATGGCAGGGAATGAAAGGCTAATCATTCAGGTAGGCCCGAATGGAACGGGAACCCAAGCCAATAGACTGTCCACTGGTGGAGTCACTGGGAAGATATCTTGGTGGATAATTACAGGTACCACTAATCACTATCTCTAACTGTAAGTATTTAGGGCTGACATTGCTAATGTATACTCTCCCAATGAGCTGAATCCCCAACCACCCCAACAAAACAAAACGGAGTCATTTGTCTGCATTTTTCATTGAACAGGTAATCTCTGAAGCAATCAACATAAAGACCAGTTAGTTTTTTCATGTTGTATGAATGACAACTCAGCAATTGACCTGTTGACCTACTGAGCACGTTTCCAAAGAGCATGTTGTGAAAGTGGATTCACAGGTCAGACAATGATTTCATTATCTGCTGAGGATACTGCTCACTACAGAGCAATTCTTCCAGTAGCAAGTTGTGAACTTGTAAAAGTGAATCTAACAATAATAATTATTCAAAGAATTACGTATGCATTTGATTGCGCATTTAATTTTTAATTTTAATGTTTCGCATTCAAATGCAAATGTTAAGGTACGCATTCTAATGCAAATGCATTTACAATTTCACGGAGGCATTTGAATACGCATGCAAGTGCATTTGCATTTGTTAACAAGCCTGGTGTGGTGCACATGAATAGGGAGCAGTATGTGGATAACAAATGCCAGAACAACGAGTCTTATCAAACGGTTTCGCATGTTCTTTCCTGGGTACTGCTTCTATTATTGCGAAATACGTCATGACATTAATACGTTACGACTTAATTACACAAGCAGGGTTTTCCCGGGTTGATGTGGACCCTCTATTTTTGTCGAAACCCAGCTTGGTTACTTTCAACCCTCCCGTAATTAACCTCGAACTTTTTTGGCCGTGAAACCCTCACGGTTAATTTCTATATCCGTTCCTGCAGCAATCCGAAGACACTGACAACGCTTGCAGCAACAAAAGCAGTATATTATCGGACTGTTGCAGGTTTCGGGTTTGTCCACGTGGATTGGGAAACATCTCGTCTTCGATGATCTGCCGCGCTGGTTCATGCTTCTGGTCATCCTCATTCTGGTCGCTCTGATGACGGAAGTGACCAACAACGCGGCGACGTGCAGTCTGCTCATGCCCATAGTCGCCCCGCTCGTGAGTAACAACACTTAAAGTTCCGATCAGATTCGTTGATGTTCAAATTTGTAGAGCGCGTAGAAGTAATATGCCCATTTGATTTCACACAAAAAAAGAAATATGTACACAAAACCATTACATCGTTTGATTTATCGCGAAATTACTCTAAAGAACGAGACAAGCGAAACCAATTGATTGAGCACCTTTAGCAAGATTGCCAGCCAAAGCAACATTATACATTCATGTATAACCCGTGCTTATGTAATTTTTGTGTTTATGCGAATTTTACAGTTTTGGTAGGAACATTTACAATTCACGATACATTAAAGCCATCCTTCAGATGACAGCGCTTTCGAGGCATCCATAATAGCTACTATTGGTTAACTTAATAACTGTTTTACGGTACATTGTTGCATTGAATGAATTATTACGTCAAATATTTTGACTGGTAAAAAAATATTTACGATTTAGCGATGATTTAATATGCCGCTTTACGGCATTAAAGACCGGTAAATCTTCGCCGTTGAAGGGTAAATGTAACGTTTTTCACCAGATGTTTTGTTTAGTCTGTCAAATGCCCGTTTTATACAATTACTGTAAATATATTGCAATAATAAAGATTAAAGTGTAACATTGTTCATTATGTTCTTTGAGATCGAAAATTAACATTGGTCATTTAAACGACACAAACGGCTGGTATTGTTTGCTTACAGGCGATCAACATGGGCCTCAACCCGCTGTATCTGATGCTTCCCGTCTGCATGACAACGTCTTTTGCCTTCATGCTGCCTGCGGCCGCCCCGCCCAACGCCATCGTCTTCTGCTACGGCCGTCTCAAGACGACTGACATGGCGAGTACAACTTACATACTTGGTTCTCCTATAATGACATAATGACTTCTCGGATACTGCAGTCACTGCATACTGGTGTAGCTGTATCTCGTTCATTAGCCGACCTCTCTCCCAATGTCTCTCCATCCCTCCCTCCACATCATCATCTATATATATATATATATATATATATATATATATATATATATATATATATATATATATATATATATATATATATATATATATATATATATATATATATATATATATATATATTCTTTCCCCTCCCTTCCTTCCTCCTTTCCTCCCTCCCTACCTCCCCTTACTTTCTCTCCCCACTCTACCACACACACACACACACACACACACACACACACACACACACACACACACACACACACACACACACACACACACACACACACACACACACACACACACACACACACACACACACACACACACACACACACACACACACACACACACACACACACACACACACACACACACACACACACACACACACACACACACACACACACACACACTATCTCTCTCTCTCCCATTCTCTTTTTTTAACAAGTTCCCAAAATAAATCGAATTAACAGGTCTGACATTATTGAGATATACACCAATTTGGGTCGTGTCAATGACTGGATGCTGCACTGTATAAGTAATTACCTTTTCTCCACCTTTGGACACATGGACAACATCGACATTGTATCTGCAGTTCACCCACGGCCAGATCATTCAGGAGTTCAAACGTGTTAAACTCGTTCACATTATCACCGATCGAGTGCGTTGTTCCTTGAAAAGGTGCTGCGATTTCGGTTCGTTATAAACGCAGTGCTCCGTTTGAAATATGACATCTACTAAATACCCGTGGCATGAAACAAGGTTCAGCAACTTATCTTGCACCGCCACGTGTCTAGACTATTTATTGTCTCGGACCGTGCGTGCTGGCCGCTCAAACAATACCGCTACCGGGAAACACTCGGTGATCTCAACAGAGTGGTGCAGTAACATGTTTGTCACCGTTTCTTGCCTTATTAATCGGACATATCAGATCAACAGGATGACCTGTGTTTCGTATCAACTGACCGACGTATTGATGGATATCGATAATCGTGATTAGTAATATTAATAATAATAAACTTCTATGGCGCCTATTTCTTCAGGAACCTGAGCTCAGAGGCGGAACAAAACACAATCATTAAGTGTAATCATGAAGAGGGACGTACAAATGTCATTGATTTAATTAATAACGGGCTACGTGTATATTAACATTTTAGTTAGAATCATAACCGTTATTTTATCCATGCACAATTACTACAGACGACGAAAACCGAATTTTGTACAGTAAAAGAAAGAAATATTAAGTTAAATTTATGTAAAAAAAATTTAAGAATAACTGTTCCACTGGAAAAAAATAACCGATGCTATACTGCGAATCCACGTGTTGAATCCAACTCGAGGGGTCAGTTGTCCAGAAGGGATTCACGCTTTTAATGAGATATATTGTAATTATCACCAGAGCAAACGGAAGTTGGCCGTCGTGCAAGGCATTTCGGGAAATCGTTGAACTTGACATCTTGTTTTCTTGCAGATCAAGGCCGGCGCCATAATGAACGTGATCTGTGTGGTAACGGTTGTGCTGGCGACGGAAACGTGGGGCATGTCTCTCTTCCACCTGGCTACTGTGCCGTGGAATACCACAGCGCCGGGGAATGCCACCGGCATGGGCATAATGTGAATGGTCGTCAGACCAAGGGAGCCTCTGGCACTGTTCCAGCAACGGAAAAATGGTTTTAAAGACAATATTCGGGGGGTTATTATGTATTCGAAAGTCTCTGAGCCCGTTTGGTATTGTGATATAACGTCTTCCGGTATTTAAAATATTTTCAGTCTGAATCGTAACATAATGGACCTTTTGGCTGGCATAGGTCGACATATGTATTAATGTGGTAGGTCATATGATATATAGTGTATATATCTAAGCAGGGGGTTCATCTCATAACCAGCAACCCTGTAAGTGAGCAATGCAACATTATCAAACCGAACACACATTGCCGTTGTGCATTGTTTCCATTCTTGTGCTTCAGCGTTCTTATTTGCACCCTTTGAAAATATATATCTTTTGTTTGTTTGAAAAATAATAAACCGATAACTGTATGCATTATGAACAAGTACAAACAAGTAATTATTTATTGAGCGGGCGTATCCCGTGGTTATATATGTGTATCGTTCTAGGAATCCCCTGTATTAAGATATTACGTATGTACAACGCACGTATATAGCACGTCGTGTAGGGGAAATTGCAATTAATTTAAACATTTCAACGAGGTTGCTGTCGAAACTTGCTGAGACGGGAAGTGCAACTGTTATCGCGCACAGATACGACGTACGAAATCGTGTTAAGTATGATTATAGAACTTGTTTCTGTATAATGTTGTCTTTGTGAGTGTTCTACATATTCTGGGTGTTCTCAGCCGAATGAAGCGCCACAGTGTTGTCTGACGCTACGTGGGCCGTTGTTCTTGTACAATAATGCAATACATTGTATTTGTATTTGAATGCTTGAATAACACACGTACAAACTAACATTGTGTTTATAATGTAATCATTATAAATTATACGAAATGATACTGCACATGCAATACATACGTGCATGAAACAGTTCGTCTGTGTTTGTTTTGTTTATAAATAGATTGTTGCTATTTATTGTGTACCTCTTTTGTGTGTGTGTATGTGTGTGTGTGTGTGTGTGTGTGTGTGTGTGTGTGTGTGTGTGTGTGTGTGTGTGTGTGTGTGTGTGTGTGTGTGTGTGTGTGTGTGTGTGTGTGTGTGTGTGTGTGTGTGTGTGTGTGTGTGTACACGTGTGTGTACACGTGTGTGTGTACACGTGTGTGTACACGTGTGTGTGTGTACACGTGTTGCACACGTGTTTGTTTACACATACACACATACACACATACACACACAAACACACACACACACACATATATATATATATATATATATATATATATATATATATATATATATATACATTTATATAAATGTATGTAATTATAAACTCTTTCATACCTGTTCTATTCAAATCGATTTGGTTACTTGTCTTAACAGAGTGTACATGATGTTTGCTTTTAAACATTTATATAATTATAACTTAGTTTGATTTACAACAGAAACAAAACTGTCGGTTTAAAATGCATGTATAATAATAATATGTTTTATTTAATATTACGCCAGATCCAATTTTAAATTATTCGTGGCACTCATTGGGAATCCATCCATTGGACAGTGTCCACAAGGTCCCACCCCTGTAGTAGCATAATCTGCTATGGAAGGGTAAGCATACTGTGTGCCTGTGGCTGTAGCCGTGATAATTATTGTATGCTGAGAGGGTGGATTATCACCTGAACAGGGTTATGTGCACTCTAAGGGTCTGTAACCGAACTGCAACTGCTACAGTAATTGTAACCCAGGCTGTCTCACTTGAGTCAACATACTGAATGGGTAACAACTATTAAAAGCTCTAAATGGACTTTAACTCAGGGCTTCTTACTTGGAAGAACACTTCCTCTGGAAGACAAGTTGGTGCTGCATTCAGAAAGGGAATAACTCACACATACAAAATGTCATAAACTATTTGACTTTAAATACTTGGAATAATCCAATCTGGAAATAAGGAAACAACATATTATTTCAATAATTTTATTGTACCAAATGAATTCAGAACAGAATCAACTTATCTACAAAACATGCTTCATTAAAACTATCATTACATCCTCAACTTGCACACAATGTCACAAACAGTGTGTCCTCATATGTTCATGATTTCAAATTTTGACATGTGTGCAAGAACACTCTGAATCACAAACATTTCTGCTACACACATTTTTTAGCTTGCATTATCTGGCAGTGGTCAATAAACAGTGTTGGCCAGTCAACAGCTAGGTGTATAATGCTGTGTTGGCACAGCTCTGAGTCCCACTTACAAACCAATGTTTAATGCAGCTCTCAGTTTAAACTTAAAAGAATAGCTAACTCCTAACTCTATCCATGAGGAGACCTGGCTATACAGGTAATTGTTTTATAACAATGGTGTCCCATGGAAAACTTCAAAGTTAGCCTGGCCAAGTGAATTACATTACAACAACAGTTAACCAGGGGTTGTAATATTGCAACTAATACCAGGCTATCTGGTGACAATACAACTACACAAGTGAGCGCACATTGTGCTTTTGTATTAAAAACCATACAAAGCTGTGTAGATCTCGATGCTTGTAAGCAATTATTTGTGCTAAATTCATATTAATCAGTTGTCTTTCCGTCAACATCTACATGTAGATCCACATCCTGTTCTCCTATCCACATTACTTCGGTCTTCTCCAGATTCATTCAGCAAACGCAGTCATGAGATGGATGGAGGTTGGAGAGATTCTGTTGGCACGGGGCCTTTTCCAGATCGACAAAACCAAATGCTGCGTCCTTTCTAAATTCTCTCCTCTTCTCAATAATTTATCTCGTGGCAAGCAATTCATCATCTGTTCCTCTCCCTTTCCTAAATCCCAGCTGATTCTCTCCGATTGTTCTCTTCACTATATGCCTCACCCTAGCATCTAGAATATCTTCCATAAATTCCAGGGCTTGGATGAGTAATGTGATGCCTCTGTATCTCCCTGGATCATGGATGTCCCCTTTCCCCTTCCATATCGGCACAATCACTCCTCTTTGCCACTCTGTTTGTATATCTCCTGTTGTGAAGCACACATTAAACAGCCTCGTCAGCCACTTGATTCCCACTAGTATGTTTGCTTTCGCCAATTCGTCCACTCCTACAGCCTTCCCAGTTTTCATATTCTTTACACCTTTCTCCACACCTTCTTCTTATTGTTCTCACCTCCAGCTCTCTCCTTACATAATGTGGTATCTATATCTCACGTTCTCTATTTAGGTTTAGTAGTTTCTTCAAAAACTGCTCCCATACATCTTACACTTGTTTTACTTTACAGTGACCAATATCCCATCTTTGCTATCAATGTTTCCATCTCTAGCTAGCTTGAAGATAAATGCCCCCATCTTCTTCAAACCTCTCGCACAATTCCTGCTGTTTCTCATCTCTTGCTTTAGCAACAACCTTTTTGCTGCATTCGTCTTCTGTAGCCTTGTTTTTTCTTCATCACTCGCTTCTTCCACACACACTTAAGTGCCTCCTTGTTTTTTGTATTGCTTGTTCTACTTCCTGGTTCCACCACCACTGTTCTTTCTTCTTTTGACTTTGGGCTTTCCTGATGTTCGGCCACATATCTCCTCAGTTGTTCCAACAAAGCCTTCCTTAAATTTTGTCTACTCTGCTTCCACATGCTCCTTTGTTCTTTAAGTAGCCTGACATTCCTATCTACTTCGCTTTTGTATTTTTCCATCAGCTCATCTTTCCACCACCTGATCACCTGCCACATTTCATAAACCAATGTTTTGTATTGGCTCGTTATATGCTCTCCTGCCAAAACCTTGCAGTCTCTAACATTGTTCCGCTGACAGCTTCTGACAATCAGCAGATCTATCCATGTTCTGTTGTTTCCACTTCTGCAGTTATCTTGTTTGACTCCCTCTTCTGGAAGAAGGAGTTTACCACCAACAACTGGTTTCTGGCGAGCATCTCCACCAGGTCTTGTCCCTCTCTGTTTCTTGTGCCCCTTCCATACTTTCCCTTTTCTCCTCTCTGTTCTGTCTTTTTCCCACATGTGCATTCATGTCACCCGCCACAACAAACACTCTCTCCGGTTACACATGCCTGATAATTTCTTCCAAGTTACTTCGGAATGTGTCCTTGTCTTCTTACGTTCTCCTCGTCTGCGGTGCATATGCTGATATTATACACATCATCTGTCCTCCGACCAATATCCATACTGCAATGATCATGTCTCCCAAGATTTTGGGTAAATTACGTTGTAATTTGAATTGAAACGAATTGATGTTTTATTTATAGAACTAATTGGAATGAGTAAAAATGTAATTGGTATGTTCAATTACTTTTCAATTAGGTCGTACTTTTTTAATTACATCACGTAACTTTTAACTCAAGTTATTCGCTACAAATAATCAATAACATACTATGTTGCGTATATCATATTTGTTTGCCAGTCTGTACAATACGGCGTTGAGTACGTCGATGGTTGCTCTTTTCACGCAGACCCTACAATTATTTCGATATAGAATTGATCATTGGAATTTGTATATTGTTATTTTCGAAGTGGGGAAAAGTCGATATCTGGAATAGGACGTTTTGATCACTAGACGGCGGGCGTGTATAAACGCAGTGCATCGCGGGATCGAGTGTCGACCGAAGTACAACACGTAATAGGGCACGCTTGTTTAGTTTGTCGCCATGTTGGTTTCATATTAGTTTGCCCAAAAATCTACATCTACATGGATCACGGGAAGAACCATTCGGTGTATAACCCCGTGGATACATCAGCATCAGTCATGAGAATTAGACAGAAAAAGGACAGAAATAAAACAGATTACCTGTAGAGATAATGAACAAATAATTTGAGTGGCGTGGTTATGTCTATGGATGCTGTCCTTCGTGTTGTATTTCCGACGACAATTTCACTCGATTTCTCCTCTGTATTAGTGTTATATTATGCGCCAGGGGCGCCACATGTTATTTCACTTTTATATTAGTGTTATATTACGCACCAGAGGCGACACGGGTTATTTCGCGTAGGCTATATTGGTATAATATATATGTAATTGGTGTGTGGTTGGAATTGATATAATGTAATTGACGGTGCGTGTATGTGCCGTCTTTTCCTTTTTCGTTATGAAATTTTCAGTGTAAAAACGAAAAAGACACACAATGTTCTTCTTTCCTTTTTCCATTTAATGTAAGAAAAACGAAAAACCAATACAAACTGCTATGTGAGGTTTTACTGATATTACTTAAAAAAACAACACAAAGGTACAGCAAACCTTTTTTCGTTTTCACTGCATCAGAACGAAAAACGAAAAGCGACTGCAGCGCCACTCGTTTTTCGTTTTTCGTTTTCGGCATCTTTTTTGTTTTATGTGCTAAGCGGCCACGCACGTTTGGCGCAATTTGAGGGCGTACTAGGTTTGTATCGATCATCGCATAATGGAAAATTTAGACATACATAATGACGAAATTTCGCACATCATAGAAAGCCAACATTACACGCTTACTCAAGCAGTCGACTACCTCAGGGAGAAATATGGCGCGACGAAAGGATTCTCGGAGAGATCCCTGCGGAAGTATTGTAAGATAAACAGTATCCATGGAAACCCATCAAAGTCCTCTTTTGTCGCCGATGATGTTTTGGTTGAAGCTGTCGAAGAAGCCATAGAACAGGTACGAAATGTCATGTAGTATAATTTAAACTAACATGTCCAGAATGTCGGTACATATTACTATCTTTTTCCAAAATAAACGATCCAATAATATATCTATCTATATATATATATATATATATATATATATATATATATATATATATATATATATATATATATATATACATACATATATATATATACACATATATATATATATACATGTGTAAATATATATATATATATATATATATACATATATATATATATATATAATATATATATATATATATATATATATATATATATATATATACATATATATATATATATATATATATATATATATATATATATATATATATATATATATATATATATATATATATATATTATAGCGAGGTCTCAAAAGGATTGTTTACTACGTCGTTGCAGAATCATGTAAAGTACTCCCATGAACCATATACCCATTCTTAACTAAAATAATATCATCTTGGCCATTTTACCTTCCAGTAGCCTTCTTTTTTAATAAGAAATATTCTGCCAAGTCTCAACGACAACATGCTAATTAAGGATCTGCTTGCCTAAACTTAGTTATAAATATAACCCTCAATATTAATTATTATTATAATTATTAATTTTAGCAAGATTATGCATTTTGTTTTTATCGAATTTGTATTCCACTACGTTTCTAAAAAAATAGACCAACTGTTTGACTTTAATCTACTATCTACTAGGAATGTAATAGTTTGAAATCAATTTCCAGAGAAAGCAATCGCAGTATTACTTCTACCATTGCAAAGTCATATAACGACACTAATACTCCAACTCCAATCAGAAAACACTACTCGTTAATGAATAATATGTATTTATGCTACACACACTAAATGTGAGATGCAAATGTTACCAGCACACTTGTACTGATTATTTATTACAGACAGGCCCATCATATGGTCGGAAGATGATGACAGGCTACCTGGCTTCAAAGGGTCTCAAGGTTGCTGAGACAAGAGTAGGAAGAGTGTTGCGAGAGACACATCGTCCCTACCATGAAGCCAGGCAACATGTAAGGAACAGTGCTGTAAAATACTTAAAAAAATTCATAAATAGTTTCTTTAAAATATTTACTTCCTACAATTTACTTTATACACTATTACAAAGTTATTGATCAGTTATAATGATTCTAACAAATGATGTGTGTGCAGCAGGAAATAATATATTATGTGTTTGTATTTGTATTAATTAATGTGTTGATCTTGCTCCCTCGTCATTCACCAATGCTTGCCAAACTGAATATAGCAGTAAGGGCTGTTTTGTGTGATACAAATGATCACTATTAGTATAAATTAACCTGGAATATTACATACAAAATATTTGTTGTTCTGTACAGGGTGCGAGAAACATAAACCCCATTCCGTATTTTGCGGAGTGTTTTGGGCACAAGCTGCACATGGACCAGAACGAGAAGCTTGCTATGTTTGGCATCACACATGTCCTCGCCATTGATGGCTACAGCGGAAAAATTGTGGGGTCAAGTAGCATGCCTGTCAAGAACAACCTTCTCATATACGAGAATGTGTATCGGTGAGCAAGTAACTATTTACAGCAACTTTTGAAATATCATGTAAAATACTACTTAAGATTATATTAATTGTAGAGGTATAATGTAAAGAGGTATAATGGTGCTTCATCAATTACCTAGTATCTATTTTGTTTGTAGTTTATGTGAAATCATAAGATAAACTGTTAAATTACTTAAAAATTTAATTATGCTTGTTCACGCATTAAGTGAAGGGAGTATCGAAATGCTGACAAATCATGATTTTCTTCCTTCGTGAATTGTTTTTATTTTGTCATGTGATCAGCGAGAGGATGGAAGTCACGCCTATTAACAGCATTGACCCACACAGTGTTTACCATTTTGGATATCCACTATTTGGATCCTTACTATCTAATGACTGAAGTCAATTGTTTTGATGATTAAAAAAAAATAGGCTTAGGCAAATGTTACATAAACTGTTCACACACTACATATTTGGACAACAATTATTTGTGATAGGCTAAATACGTTGAGGAAGCCGTTTTTAAAATCCATCTATTTAATAAAAACTTGCATATATTTTTTCCAAAACATCAAAAGAATTTACTTTAGTCATTAGATCTGGCAAGGCTCAAAATAATAAAATGGTACACACTGTGGGGTCAAGGTTGATCATTGGTGTGACTTCGATCCTTGTATGATACAAAAGGTCAAATATAAGAGTTTTACATTTTAGGTCAGCCGTACTGGCACATGGCATGTGGGATCAAGTTCGGGTGGATCACGGGACAGAGTTCTTCTTGACCCTGTACATGCAGGAGAGGAACTCAGATTTGAGAGTGAACCCTAACCGCCAGCCGTATATCCAAACACAATCCAAGAGGGTAAGTAGACAGTCAACTTTTAATTGTAAACCAACAGCTTACTGTTAATATATGCAAAATGTGTAACAACCAATGAGCACATTTTAAAAACTAGTATTTCCAGTCATCTTGTCAAACTACTGTTGATGTCACCAAGATATGTTTGAGCATTATGTGAAGTTTACACATGCATGACCATTATGCACTCAATCTGCAGATTTTTATAACTAAATTAATGTGTTGTAATAGAAAAGAATTATAATTGTGTTTATTATAAAAATGTTCTATTATCTGTAAAAAAAGTACTTTTTCATATAATTGAGATGCATACTATGTTATTATATTTTATGCATGGTCATTTATTTTCTTCAGAATCACAGGATTGAACGCATTTGGCCGGAAATCAACCAACGGGTGAATTATCCCATTAAGGGGGCCTTGGTGGAACTTGTAGATGCAGGCTACATCGACATAGATGATGAAGTTACAAAATATTGCACATCAAATATCGGCTTGCAACTTTTAGAAATAGGCATAGGCACAGTTGTAGCCTCATGGAATGCTCACCGAATACCAGGTTAGTAGTGACCACAATACATGGTTTATTTTCAGTATGAGGCTAGCAACAGTAACTTATATTAGAGGTGTAAGGACAGGTATAACCTAAAAAAAAACATCTTTCTTTCACATGATCCAAGATGGTTGCCAAAGATAAATTTATAGGGTATTTTCAAAACATGATTTCAAGACTTACTAAAGATAATGTGCTGAAATTTTAGCAGTGTGTTGCCAATATGCTATGTTTTCATTTGAACTCAAAGAAAACATACTTGATCAACTATGATTTTTTTTGTACAAACATTACAGAAACGACACAATATGCCAAATCTCTGTAAATAAGTGAACAATATAAATCGTTATAGTTCACATGTGACGTGACATAGTGATGTCAGAAGATTTAAACAAGAACATTTTATCAGTGTTATCAATTTGTATCCACCAGGCAGAGGAATACCAAATGTCCTTGCTGAAGAGATGAGGAGACCACCACCTCTGGCAGAGCACTTCCCACCAGCGACTGAGGCTGCACAGTGGTATACAACTGACCTTGGGTCGTACCTCACTCAACAAGCCATCTTTGGACATGACCCATTCACATCGGATGATGCCAGGAATGCTTGCCAGGCAGCATTTCATGCCAACATTCAAGACATGAACATGTTGATCCGCCGCGCGGTCAATGGAGACTTTACACCATTGCAAGATGCAGTGATGACACTAATAGATTTAACATGGAAATATGCATCATAATTTTGCTGGTGACTAACAATGAATACAGTCATGTTTCGTTTATCGTTTATTTGCAAGCTTTGGTTCTGAATGGTTTTGGCTGTATTAACAAATCTTGCTGAATAGTGATACACCCTATTTCATCCCATTCGGATTCCATAACTACTGGACATATGCAATGTATCATGAACTTTATATTGCTTTGTTTTTTTATTGATCACCAGTAAAAAGTAAACAATGCAGTTGTTATGTAAAAGCAATTGTAATAATGTTACAGCATCATCAGGCCAGTAGGTTTCCCAATATGGCAATGGAATTTGGAAAAAATGGATTAATGAAGCAATTTAGTGTATCGCGAGTACATTGAAGAACGGATAAACGAGACATGACTGTATTAACAAGCTGACCAGAGCAACAAAGACTAAACATTTATGCAACTATAACTACTGGGTCTTCTGGCAGCAGAAAGCAATGCACATTTTAATTTACACATTTGTTTGATAACAATAGTTTTTTTACATAAACAAATTTAAAACTAATTATTAATAAATGATTGCCTAACCTACGGCCACATACTGGTCTGAAAATGAAAACATTTGGCAATATTCAGTTAGTTTATATACGTATAATCCAGTTTAAAAAAACAAATTATGTACTAGAGCACTCAGTCCCATTCTATGATGGTCTGCAATGCGCCAATTGCATCGCTGAGGCCTGTTACCAGGAAGGTGGCTGCTTGCACACCCTCGGCTCTGCACTTGGGGCAGTAGGTGTTTGCATTACACGCCAGGACAGTTTGGCAGCAGGTTGCAAACATCGGCAACTGTAGCGGTCCTGTAGGAACGAACATTCTGTCAAAAATAATTTTAACTCTTATTTTATACATGTACCTGGTATGTAAATATGCAGATGGAAAGTAATCTGCCAGAATTAATCTGGGATTTTATTTCCCACTTTTAACCAATTATTTTTGTATAAATACACATATATGTACATTTAACACTTAATGGAACTGTTTCCATGTTATCAAGGAATATATTGCTGAATTTACATAAATGTAAGTATTGTCATTACAGCCAGAATACAAACCTTTGCAAATGCAGCATGTAAATGCATCTTTCAATGCACCAACATCGCTTTTTTTAAGTTTTATCAGCACATGATCTTGTGTGGCTGACTCGATGGTTTGGAAAGTTTCTTCCAACACCCTCACTTTTTCATGTATTAAATCTACCACGCGGGCTTCCACTGGTAAGGGCCCTGCATCGGTACGTCTGCAACATTTCAACTTGGTTTAAATGCATGGCTGATTTGATGAGGTTCTCTGGCTGATAGCACAATGTACAAAGTTAATTCTAAAACAGACATGCAGGGATTTTGCATGTACAGGTAAAACTCTGTGATGTTTGTCATACATAATCTTTGTTGTTGCTAGGACTAAATTGTACAATGACTTAGAAACTTATAAACAGTATATCTAACAGACTTGCCTTACAGTGGTCCATGCTTAATTTGGCCATAAGTTTACATCCTACACATTTACTTATACATAACACTAGCATCTCCATATATCATATTGTGTGTGTGTGTGCGTGCGTGCGTGCGTGCGTGCGTGCGTGCGTGCGTGCGCGCGCGCGTTTGCAACATAATCGTATATTAAGAACCCACCTGAGCTTCCTTGTCCTGCCTGACTGGAAGTCTCTGTGCACACTCTCTGTCATGCACAGAATTTTTCTGGTCTGGGGTTTCCAGAAATCTGATCCTAGAAAACAGCACTACATTGTTATGAAGTATGAAGGCACAACATCAAGCATTGTTGCTTCATGGTCTTTCCAAAGAAGTATTCAACATTAAAAGTAATTTCTATATTATGGTTATTAATACAACATTTTATACTACATATAAGGGTCACAGTTATTAATTGATGTATTGGATGATAAAGTGTTATGGTCGATAACACTAATTTGGTTATTTTAAAGTATGTCAACAAGATTACTGAACATATTTATAATTCACTATAAAAATGTAATGAGTATTGTAGCTACTTGAAACCAGTATCACTACTATTTTGTGGGTTACTAATAATCTTCTCATTATTTATTACTACCAACTTCATTAATATATTCAATGGAACAAGTACAATTGAAGTGTGCATGCATGTATACAGTGCACATACCATATAAGAAGTACATATTTGTATATAAAGAGTTGTACAAACCTTGTGTGCCAGGTGACTCGTGAATCTCCATGCCTTTGGAGTCTACCAGGACCACGGCCTCCTGGGAATCAAGCTGCTCCTGCAGCTTCTCGCTCACAGACACAACGTTGGCGTCTGCATCTGTGAGCCGCAGGTAGATTGTCTGCACTGGGTGGAGGTTCGCCTCCACAAGCTGAACAGCTCTGCACAGTCAAGATAGAAACATGTACTTCACATAATTACAGACTCATTAGTTATGCAGTTGAAAAAAATACATAAAATCCATGAACAATTTAAACACTAAAAATTGTTCATTCAAAAAGATGAATTTGTTGAATTTCTATGCACACAACTTATTACGTGTTTTGTGCATGGGGAAGAACCGAATGGCAACTAATCTTCATGGAAGGTATCTGGTGATAAATTTTAGTTAATTTATTACCGTGGGAACGTTTTGACCATAGGTCGTCTAAAGGCCGGTGTTACTGCGGGTGATGTTCTGGCCGCAAACAGAAACCGTCCTTGTTGACTTGACCCTGGTGTGGCAGCAGCTGGCGGTGTGGCTTGCGACATCCCTGGTTGTGGAGGGGTGTCATATGTGGGAGTGTTCATTGTCACAGACGACTCTCCTTTCACTTCAAAATGCGCTCTGTACGCCATGTCTTCCACTGGAAAATGTCCATTCTCCAGTGGAAACACAGCAGTGTTACTGTCGTCAGACAGGAACATCGTCTCCTCGCTGACCTGCAATTTGATCAACTGACATTTAAAATTGTGTTGTTAGACTACTTTGTGTATGACTATGTTGCATTAATTTTTTAATGATGAACACAGCTAAACAAACCTTGGGCCAGTTGATGTGTATGATGTATGCCAAATATTTGGGTAAAGTTAGTGTAATTATATAAATAATATTGTTCTACCTGCTCATAGTCATTAGTCTATTATTCTGTAAATTATAATGATGAGAGTTCATAATAATAATTATGGCCAAATTTCAGGGGCCAGCCAGACCTCCAGATTCGGAACTATTGGGGGTCCAGCAGTGAATGTAGGGCCCATGGACACCCACTAAATTTGAACCCTGGAGATATGTTTCAACTTTGACACGTCATTTTATCCAGGCCAGGGCAGGGGAAACATAATTAATGATGATGTCGTTTTATATAAGTGGGTTGGTCGTGTCTTGTGATAAACATTTCCGTGCGTACTGACTACCCTAGCCCTAGGCTAGGGCCTAGGAAGGCTGCTACTACTGCTAGCCGAACGAACAACCTGATCGAGGCTAACTGGGGTTTCTTTGCCTTACAATGTCAATGACATTGTCACCGTCATTGACATTGTGATATTCGGATTATCGCTAGGATTATCGCTAGCAGCTAGGTACTGTCTACTGAAACATTCTTGTTTCAAGATAAAACTGAACTTAAAATTAAGAACACGGAACGTTGCAGACGTTTTCAACTCTTACCTGAAAAATTCTGGTTATTTTGGCGGCATTCACATCCGCTTCCCTCATCGTAATTCTTTTGCTGCCGCGGAATAAAACAAATGTTGCCATCTTGAATTCTTGTTAAATGACGCGCGGGAAGAATGATGAATTTCATCTGTCATCTGCAGCGGGCGTTCGAAGAAACGGCGCCAAACGTGCGTGGCCGCTTAGCACATAAAACAAAAAAGATACCGAAAACGAAAAACGAAAAACGAGTGGCGCTGCAGTCGCTTTTCGTTTTTCGTTTTTCGTTCTGATGCAGTGAAAACGAAAAAAGGTTTGCTGTACCTTTGTGTTGTTTTTCTAAGTAATATCAGTAAAACCTCACATAGCAGTTTGTATTGGTTTTTCGTTTTTCTTACATTAAATGGAAAAAGGAAAGAAGAACATTGTGTGTCGTTTTCGTTTTTACACTGAAAATTTCATAACGAAAACGGAAAAGACGGCACATACACGCACCATTGACCCCCAAGTCTGACTAAGACACGTATTTCGTTCTCTTCGTTTATTCATCAATGTGCTACTTTTTACTTCAGCCCCAGTTATGTGGTGCCCTCTTGCAAGTCATTTAAAACGACATCAACAGTTTATGCGCCGACAACCAGGTCGGTTTGAAGTCAAACTGTGAAGTGACGTTCCTGCACTTTGAAGTTAGTTGTTCTTCTGTTAATGTGAATCGTCACGTGTGTGCAAAAAAACACTACTTATAGGGATGTCAGACTTGAGTAATATTGTGTCTGAATAGTTTTGCAGTTTCTAACCTGAATATTTAAGACGAGAAACAATATATCCACTAGGGGCGCTGTCAGTCGTAGGGTAACCTTACGTTTCGGGACGCTTGCTAGCCTCGACTATCCAGGCCCTAGTCGGGCAGCCAACATATGTTTTTTACTTAACCCAGAAATCGAGTATGAATTATGTTTTTTATGGATTATTGACACCAAGGGTGTCCTAAAATAAAATCCGCCGGGTGCCACCTTGGCACCCTTGGACATTTTTTATTTGAGTAAATACACAGCGGGCAAGCACCTGTAACTATAGAAGCCAGTCTACCCTGGTGGCAAACTGAATACTACACAAACACCTAGCGTTAACCTGTGAACTAATATTGAATAATTTTGATGGAACACATAAAATTGTGAATTTCTTTATTGTGTAACACCCACTCAAAATATGTAGTTTAAATCATTACTATATTTTCTTTATATTGGAATATATATAATATATATATATATATATATATATATATATATATATATATATATATATATATATATATATATATATATATATATATATATATATATATATACATATATATACAGTTCAAACCGGTTGCAAATGGTCCATCTTTATTCTGAAGCGATGCAGCCCCACGAGTGACTTGCTCCGCGCGAAGCTGCTGTGATATGATCGGCAGCGCTAATCTTTGGTCAAATTCTAATTTCTCAATATCATTGAATGTGAGAACTGGTGGAACTGATGTGCTAGGCTAATCTGGACTATGTGTTTTATATTATTCGAATCCACAATAAAGTGGTGAATTTATATGAATTAATAATTTTGAGAAACGTGTCGTGCAAGGGTGTCTACTATCAGCTATGCTTTTCAACATGGCTGGAGAGACAATCATGAGCCTGGTAGAAAAAGAGTTGTCTGACATGTGTGTGCGTGCGTGCGGGCGTGCGTGCGTGCGTGCGTGCGTGCGTGCGTGCGTGCGTGCTTGCGTGCGTGGTTTAAAGTTAATTCGAATTGCATCGTATCAACTGATAACAGTTAACTCTTAATTTGTGAATTAGTCAAATGCCCGGATGACATCGAAATAAATAAAGACCCCTCTGCGTCCAGGCGAAGATGCGTGCGAGAAACGGTGGCGCCACAGCGCGGAGCCAGGATAATCGAGGGTAGCGAGCGTCCCGAAACGTAATGTTACACTGCGGCGATTGACAGCGCCTCCTAGTGGATTTATTGTTTCTCGTCTTAAATTCAGGTTATGAACTACAAAACCACTCAGACACAACATTACTTAGTCTGACGTCCCTATAAGTAGTGTTTTTGTGCACACACATGACGATTCAAGCGAACAACAAACTTCAACGTGCAGGAACGTCACTTCACAGCTTCACCTCAAATCGACATGGCGCAAAAAGACAGCATCCGGGGTAAGACCACAGTTACAACTTTGTTGGAACAGTAGGACGAACGTGTTGCAAAGTCCGCAATCAACGAACGATGACGACGTAACTTGTCGGCACATACTGTTGATACCGTTTTAAATGACACGCAAGAGGGCACCACATAACTGGGGTTGAAGTAAAACGTAGCACAATGATAAATGAAACGAACAGAACGAAATATGTGTTTTAGTCAGATTTGGGGGTCAGTTACATGATATCAATTCCAACTACACACCAAAATTATAGCCTACGCGAAATAACCCGTGACGCCCCTGGTGCATAATATAACACTAATAATTTTAGAGGTGAAATAACCCGTGGCGCCTCTGGTGCATAATACAACACTAATATAAAGGTGAAATCGCGTGAGATTGTCGACGGAAACACAACATGTAATTTGCGCGAACCTTTTGCCGTGCGCTGAAACAATAGCGTATTTATATCAACACATGGTCAATCGCGTTCGAAGTTACTAAAACGTCAGAGCAGCCGATGTTTGCGTTACGAGCCTAGCGTTGTAATTTCTGTTTAATATTGTGTTATTGCAGGTACGATGTTTGTTTTGCTGATACACCAATTCTTTAACTATTTGCGTTCTTGTTGTTGTTGTGTGTACATCATTCAGTTCAAAATAGGGGTCGCTAGTGCCTGCCGTTCTGTGGCTATAGTTGACGAGACAATGCACTTCTGGTTCCAAAGTTGTGCTCACCATAACACGTATTTTAAATGTACCTATATGTCATTATAAAATAAACCATTGGTATTATAGTATTACCACATGTTAATGCTAGTTGTTTTTAATAACTAATAGAAGTAAATGTGTTATAGTTTGTTTTCTCTGCTTTAATTCCAAATGGGTTTATGTGTGAAATATGATAGCGGGCAGCGGGTAAGTGAGCATTTATGGATAATTAAAACTACCGACCTATTTCTGCCACTTCTGTGTGCTGTAAAATCATGGAACATGTGTTATGCCATAGCAAATCTTGATTAAAACAACATCCTGATCAACACCTAACATGGTTTCACAAGTGTATAGGTGAAAGCATACGCCACCCTTGTCAGGCCTACGCTCGAATATTCCTCAGCCACATGGGACCCATACCCTAAATATCAGATTAATCAAATGGAAATAATCCAACGCAGGGCTGCCCGTTAAATACTACACGATTATTCTAGAGAATCCAGTGTTACTAGTTTGGTGTCCACACTAAACTGGCCAACCCTCCAAAATAGCAGGACATTTGTAAGACTGTCGGTCTTCCACAAAGCCTAACAGCATAAAATCGCCGTCACCCTGCCAGACTACCTTAAAACTACCTTCACCACTTAATACCTGCAGCAGTAAAATCCGACATGTTCAAGTACAGCTTCTTTCCACGCACAGTTACAGACAGGAATTCCTCCAGCCCCGAAATATTCAGCAGTGAAACAACGTCCAGTTTTAAAAAGCAGATTAGAAAACACTTTATTATTAGTTTCGATAATTGGAAATACCGTGGACAGCATCCATAGACATAACATGTCACTCAAATTATTTGTTTATTATATCTACAAGTAATATGTTTTATTTCTTTTCTAATTCTCATGACTGATGCTGTCCACTGTGTTTCCACGGGGTTATACAGCGAATGGTTCTTCCCGTTGTCCATGTAGATGTAGACTTATGGGCAAATTAACATAAAACCAACAAACGAAACTAGCGTGCCCTATTCCGTGTTGTGCTTCCGTCGACACTCGATCCCGCGATGCATTGCGTTTATACACGCCTGCCGTCTAGTGAACAAAACATGCTATTTCAGGTATGAACTATTCCCCACCTCAAAAATACCAATATACAAATTCTAATTATCAATTCCATATCGAAATAATTGTAATGTCTGCGTGAACAGAGCAACCATAGATGTACTCAACGCCGTATGGTACATACTGGCAAACAAATATGATATACGCAACATAGTATGTTATTGATTATTTGTAGGGAATAATTTGAGTTAAAAGTTACGTGATGTAAAGACCTAACTAAAAAGTAATTGAAAATGCCACTTAAATTTTTAATAATTCCAATTACTTTTATAAACAAAACAACAATTCGTGTCAATTCAAATTACAATGTAATTGACCCAAAGTCTAGTATTAGTCCAAACCTCTTGTATTTGGTGTTCATTATCTGGCGGGAAACTTCCGCGTTTGGTTCCCATCTCACGTTCTCATGGGCGTGAGATGAAATATCCAATATCCTTCCAAGGTGCTAAGCCAACTTCTTTTAGGCGTTTATCATAGCTAAGGTCTCTCAGTTATGGAATGAGGGTACCGTGGTCTAATAGATCATGTAATTGCTTAATATAAAACATACACCAAACATATGCTGATACGTCATATATTTATCCAGCATTTAGTATCACAGTGTCCGATGAGAGTGATAACCTTCGATAGGGCATCGCTGAACAGCATTTTTTTTCCAATACAGCCCATGTCTCGATATGTGGTGTGCGTTTTTCCACAATCTGACGGCACCAGTATGCGTCGACGCGGGTGAAGGTCTGGTAGTAGCACTGCCTCTGGTGCTGCGGTGAGTGACTTCGTTATTTCGCCAACAAGGTTGTTCTTGACGCGGTAGAGCACCACCAACTTGGCAACGATCTGTCTTCTCTCCAGCGAAGGATGGGTCCCATATCGTTGACGCATAAGCTTACTCCACGACAGACCTTACGAATGTCTGATAAAATAAAGACTTGATGGATTTGGGGCAGTTGTTAATGTTGTGCTGTAAGAAAGCCCTTTAGTTGTTTGCTTTCTTTGTAATTATGTTAGTTATGTTATCATTCCATGTTAGTATTCTGTCGATGGTTACCCCAGGGTACTTGGCGCTATTGATCACCTTCATCGATTTCCCGTTGATCGAGTAGCAGCTGACCACATTCTTCTTACTTCAGTCGGTGACTCTGATGGTCACGCACTTGCCCGGGTTAAACACCACCAGCTAGTCTGTCTGCATTGCCTACAACCTGTCAATATCGTCTTGCAATGGGTCTTCGACAGCTGATGAGTTGACGTTCCAATACACGAGGCAGTCATCAGTAAGTAAGCGTGCAGTGAAGGATACTTAATACGGGAGGTCATTGATGTAACACAGGGAGAGAACGTTACCGAGAACTGTGCCCTGTGGGACGACTGGGATGACAGCAGATCATCCCAGTGTGTGTGTGTACACGTGTACACAGACGCGTAAACACACGTGTACACACACGTGCACGCACACGTGTAAACACACATGTACACACACACGCACGCACGCACGCACGCACACACAAACACACACATACGAGGTACACAAGAACTTGTAACAATCTGTTTATGAACAAAACAAACACAGACGAACTGTTTCATACACGTATGTATTGCAAGTGCATTATTATTTCGTATAATTTATAATGATTACATTATAAACATAATGTTAGTTTATACGTGTGTTATTCAAGGAAATTCATGGAAATACAAATACAATGTATTGCATTATTGTACAGGAACAACGGCCCACGTAGCGTCAGACGTGGCGCTTCATTCGTCTGAGAACACCCACCATATGTTGTAGAACATTCACAAAGACAACATTTTACAGAAACAAGTTCTATAATCATACCTAACACGATTTCTTACGTCGTATATGTGCGGGATAACAGTTGCACTTCCCGTCTCAATTAGTTTTTACCGCAACCTCGTTGACATGTTAAACTTAGTCACAATTTCCCCCACACGAAGTGCTATATACATACATTGTACATACGTAATGTCTAAATACAGGGGATCACCGGGTACGTTCGCTCAAAAAATAATTACTTGTTCATAACACATACTGTTATAAGTTTATTATTTTTTTAAAGCAAAAAACACGTTTTGAAAGGGTAGCCCCTTTCCCATTTCTGTGCCAAATAAGAACGCTGAAGCAAAAAAATGGAGAAAGGACGGCAGACGACAGTTATCCCGGTTATGCCACAGCAGAATCGCTAATTGAGTACATCGATTGTAAATACATAATCACTGCAAATTGTGCGCCGAGTAAGTTTAATTGTGGAGAGCCCTGATTGTTAAGTAGTATATTGTGCAATAGTGTATAATGCATGCAAGCATATTGAAATAAACGTATAGTATATACTTTATATGTTGACAAATCAGCCAGTCACAATATTTATACAAGTCGATGTGCTTTGGGAACATCTGGCATTGAAATACAGTTGGTGTGAATTCCAATCGGAGTAATACGTAAATTTAACTACAAACATAACACATTAGTTAATGGTAACAAAACAACGCACACCAGGAATGTGTATTCGGTTTGATAATGTTGCATTGTTGACTTACAGGGTTGCTGGTTACGGGATGGACGACCAAGGTTATATTTCATTCCCTCTGCCTAGATATAGACACTATATATGATATGACCTATCACATTAATATATATGTCGACCTATGCCAGCCAACAGGTCCATTCTGTCACGTTTCAGAAAAAAAATATTTGAAATACCGGAAGACGTTATATCACAATACCAAACGAGCTCGGAGACTTTTGAATACATAATACCCCCCCCCCAATGTTGTCTTGAACATCTTTCTTACGTTGATTTAACACGAATCAGCTCATATTTCAGTGACGTATTGGCTGACATAAATCATTACAGTTCCAGAAGCTCCCGTGGTCTGACGACCATTCACATCATGCCCATGCCGGTGGCATTCCCCGGCGCTGTGGTATTCCACGGCACAGTTGTCAGGTCGAAGAGCGGCATGCCCCACGTTTCCGTCGCCAGCACAACCGTTGCCACACAGATCACATTCAATATGGCGCCCGCCGTGATCTGCAAGAAAACAAGACGTCAAATTCAACGACTTCCCGAAAGGCCTTGCGCGACGGCCAACTTCCGCTTGTTCGATACATTGCATCAATGATAATTATTACAATACATGTAATGAAAAACGTGCCTCCCTTCTGGACAACTGACCCCTCGAGTTGCATTCAACACGTGGATTCGTAGTGTAGCATCGGTTATTTATTTTCCAGTGCAACGATTATTACTGAAATAATTTTACATAAATTTAACTTAATATTTATTTCCTTTCCTATACAAAATTCTGTTTTCGTCGACTGTAATAGGGAGTTTGACCTTGGATAACCAGTCTAAAAATAAATGCGTCAGTCAAATGAATGGTCTTGATTCTAACTAAAATGTTAATATAAACGTAGCCCCCAACCAATCGAACGACCGGCCCCCAATAGGGTGTTTCTGTCGGTTGTCGTGATGTGTTGATTTGACAACCCGTTAATAGTTAAAAGGCCGACCCATAACCTGTAGACGAACTTGTCACCAGATAAGATGTACTGGGGAGTTCGTCCGTGCAGAACGTAATCACGATTCGCGATAAACATCAATGCGTCGGTCAATTGGTACCAAATACAGGTCATCCTGTTGATCTGATATGTCCGATTAATAAGCAAGAAACGGTGACAAACATGTTACTGCACCACTCTGTTGAGATCACCGAGTGTTTCCCGGTAGCGGTATTGTTTGAGCGGCCAGCGCGCACGGTCCGAGACAATAAATAGTCTAGACACGTGGCGGTGCAAAATAACTGCGACACGTCGTGTCGTTTAGCCGTGTCGCGTATGTAAGAACATTTGCATGCTACCATAGATCTCTGAGAACCGTTGTTGAACCTTTTTCATTGCACTTAGTAAATAAGCTTTAATATTTCAAACATATCAGTGCGTTTATAACGCCCGAAATCGTAGCACCTTTCCAAGGAACAACGCACTCGATCGGTGATAATGTGAACGCGTTTAACACGTTTGTACTTCTGAATGAACTGGCAGTGTGTGAACCGGAGATACAATGTACACGTCTACGTGTCCAAAGATGGATAAAGAGTAATTTTTGTACAGTGCAGCATCCAGTCTTCGACACAGCTGAAAATGGTGTATACTTCACCCATGCTAGACCTGTTCATTTAAAAATTAATTCGATTTATGTTGGGAACAGAAAGTACAATACAGAAAGAGAGAGGGTGGAAGAGAGAGGGGGTATGACAGAGGCGGTGGGAGAGAGGAGGTGGGAGAGAGAGAGAGAGGGGGGGATAGAGAGGGGGTGAAAAAAGAGAGAGGGGGATAGAGAGGGAGAGAGGGGGGAGATATGGAGGGAAGGAGGGGTGGAAAGATATGGAGGGAGGGAGAGATATGGAGGGAGGGAGGGAGGGAGGGA
Source organism: Lamellibrachia satsuma (assembly GCA_033239005.1). Classification (NCBI taxonomy): domain Eukaryota; kingdom Metazoa; phylum Annelida; class Polychaeta; order Sabellida; family Siboglinidae; genus Lamellibrachia; species Lamellibrachia satsuma. The sequence goes on along the minus strand of BSQZ01000016.1, from coordinate 3,366,157 downwards.
GGGAGGGAGGGAGGGAGGGAGGGAGGGAGGGAGGGAGGGAGGGAGGGAGGAAGCGTTTGAGAGGGATCGGGAGAGAGATCGGTTAACGAACGAGACACAGCTACACGAACGACAACTATGTTGATTCTACAGTGACTGCAATATCAGCGAAGTCCCTATAGGAGAACCAAGTATGTAAGTTGTACTCGCCATGTCTGTGGTCTTGAGACGGCCGTAGCAGAAGACGATGGCGTTGGGCGGGGCGGCCGCAGGCAGCATGAAGGCAAAAGACGTCGCGAAGCAGACGGGAAGCATCAGATACAGCGGATTGAGGCCCATGTTGATCGCCTGTAAGTAAACAATACCAGCTGTTTGTGTCGTTTAAAATGCCCAAATAATCTGGAATTTTCGATCTCAAAGAACATCTAAATTAACAATGTTACACTTCGTGGTTTAATCTTTATTCTTGCAATATATTTACCGTCAGTAATTGTATAAAACGGGGATTTTACAGAACAAACAAAACATCATCCGGCGAAAATTGTTGTCGTGAAACTGGCATATGTCAAAGCATAACTACATCGTGTATTTTCGAAATTATTAAGAGGAGAAAGATCACAATATTAACACGTTTTGTACGGATATTGTTTCTAACCAATCGAGATATTTGAAACAGTAATAAATTCAATGCTACACTGTCTCGTAAAACCGCCATTCAGTTAACGAATCATAGCTATTATAAATGCCTCGAAATCGACACGGTTCGTCATCTGTAGGATGGCTTTAATTTATCGTGAATTCTAAATGTTCTTTTCAAAACTGTAAAATACGTTTAAAAACAAAAGTAACATCAGGACTGTTATTTATCAATGAATAATCGTTGGACTCTCGATAAGCCAATGGCTTCCCTGGCCACTTGCAACCTGGAGCCTGTCTGCTGCTTTGACTGGCAATGTTGCCAAAGGTGCTCAATCAATTTGTTTCGCTTGTCTCATTCTATAGAATCATTTCGCGAAAAATCAAACGACATGTAAGTTCTTGTGTACATATTGTGTTATAAAAAACATTTTCAAATTTTTTTAATCAAATGGGCATATTACTTGTACACGCACTACAAATTTGAACATCCACGAATCTGATTCACGAATGGCGGTGGGCTAAATGAATCGGGAGGGAAACTTTAAATGTTGTTACTCACGAGCGGGGCGACTATGGGCATGAGCAGACTGCATGTCGCCGGGTTGCTGGTCACTTCCGTCAGCAGAGCGACCAGGATGAGGATGACCAGAAGCATGAACCAGCGCGGCAGATCATCGAAGACGATATGTTTCCCAATCCACTTGGACAAACCCGAAACCTGCAACAGTAGATAATATACTGGTTTTGTTGCTGCAAGCGTTGTCAGTGTCTTCGGATTGCTGCAGGAACGGATATAGAAATTAACCGTAAGGGTTTCGCTGGCAAGAAAAAGTTCGGGGTTAATTGCGGGAGGGTTGAAAGTAGCTAAGCTGGCTTCGACAAAAATAGAGGGTCCACATCAACCCATGGAATCCCTGGATCCGCCACTGCTTCTGTAGATTAAGTCATAACGTATTGATGTCATGACGTATTTCTGTATGATTCAATTGTGGTTGCAATGATAGAAGCAGTACCCAAGAAAGAACAGCCCACGACATGTGAAACCGTTTGACAGGTCTCGTTGCTCTGACACTTGTTATCCACATATCTCACTATAGTTGTACACCACGTGTCAATCGCCCTGCCTACTATCTACCAGTGGTATATGTGTAGCTACACCAACCCCTGGCGGATGCCACCAACAATATGTGTGCACATACCAACTCCTGGTGGATACCACGGACAATATTTGTGTTTTAAATAGCAATCACATGTTTTAATTAGTCCGTTCAGTTTCGTTTCGATACATCGAAACGTGTTACATTTGCCGAACCAAGAAATTTGTCAGTAAAGCATACGTTAGGTTGACGCGGCAACAGGGGAAATTGCTAGGATGGACCCACCATTGGTGATAACACTATCGCCCCTGGTCAGTGAGAAATATTGCAGGTATTTATTAAAGGTACCAAATCTGTTAATTTGTATAGTAAAATCATGCTACCTCGTCTATCTGTGTCCATCAGTTTTAACATTCTGACCATCCAAGTTTTTTCAAATGATCCGCTATTACCAAATATAATTCGACCGTTATCTTTATCAAGATTTAACCAGATTTCCCAGCCAAGCCAAAGGCCGAGATGACAAGTGGACAAGGAAGCCACTGGCTTATCGATAATCCAACAATGTTCATCTACGTGTAGCCCGCCCTCCTGAGATTTGCGTCAATCTTGTTTTTAAATATATTCACGCTGCTAGCAGTTACACAATATGTAGACAATGTGTTCCATTCAGTTATTGTACACTGGGAGAACGAGTACTTCCTGATATCCAATCTACACTGATCCTTTACTAATTTTACCTCATGTCCTCTAGTTCTACTGTCTTTATTGAGTGAGAAAAACATATTTCTATCAATATTTTCATACCCATTCAATATCTTGAAAACTTCAATCTGATCTCCTCTTAAGCTACTTGTCTGTAGAGTCGTTAAACCATATTCTCTGAGGCGTTCTTTATAACTAAGGTCTCTCAGTTCTGGAGTAATTTTAGTTGCTCTCCTCTGTATGCGTTCAAGCGTATCTATATCCTTCTTACGATATGGTCTCCATGCTTGTATACAGTATTCTAAATTAGGTCTAACTATTGCTTTATACAGAGGTATAATTAGTTTTTCCTTGTATGTTATGTTTATCCTAATCAACCCAAGCATTTAATTACCCTTTGAAGCCGCAATACCACAATGTTCTGAAACTTTCATATTAGCACTTATTGTTATTCCTAAGTCCTTTTCTTTTATACTAGTACCTAGAACTGTATCTCCCATTTTATAGTTTATACCCAAGTTCCCGTGTCCTGTGTGTAGGCATTTACATTTCCCAAAATTGAATAACATCTGCCATTTTTCAGACCATTTAACTAATGTGTCTAGATCGTTTTGTAAATGTTGTTTATCACCATCAGTGTTAACCTTTCAAACCACTTTTTTGTCATCCGCAAATTTGAGTACGTTGCTTTTTATATTTTCGTCCAAGTCATTGACTAAGAATAATAAAGGTCCTAATACTGATCCTTGTAAAGCAGAAGACAATCAAAACTGATATCCAGTTTGAAACCTCCATATCTACTATAACACGATGTCTTCTGCCAGTCAGCCATTATTCTATCCAGTCAATTATGTCATCCGCGATACCATGGGCTTTTAATTTAGGTAGTAATCTTTGATGTGGCACTTTGTCAAAAGCTTTAGGAAAATCTAAGTAGATAATATCTATTGGCGATACCTCGCCTATCCACTTAGTGATCTCTTCCAAAAAACAATAATTTGTTAAGCATGACCTCGCTTTTAGGAATCCATGTTGAGATGAATTTAATAATTTATGCCTAACAAGGAAATCCACCATGTGGTGCTTAATTAACCTTTTTAATAATTTACAAATCATTAACAAGGAAGTCCACCATATCGTCTTTAATTAACCTTTGTAATAATTTACAAATCACTGACGTTAAACTCACTGGTCTGTAATTCTCTGACTTATTTCTCGAACACTTTTTAAATAATGGTATGATGTTTGTTTCTTTCCATTCAAAAGGAACAACTCCCTCTTTTAATGACAAGTTGAATACTCTTGCAAGGGGTATACTGATTTGTTCTACTGTTTCCATTAGTAGTTTTGGAGGAATTCCATCCACAGCCAGTTATTTATTACCCTTCGTTGCCTTTATTTACTTAGCTACCATTGCTTGAGTTACAATTAACTGCCCTAAATAGTCAGATTTAGCCTCCTAATATTTAGCATCTGGAACTGGTAATGAACTAATATCCTCTCTGGAAAACACTGAACTGAAGTAACCATTTAAGTCTTCCACCATTAAAAACCCTTCTGATATTATATTTCCAGCACTCTCTTCTAGAGGTCCGACCTTGTCTGGTACGTTTTGTTTACTCCTGACATGCATAAAACTCTTGCTGTCCTTGTTTATGTTACGTGCTAGTTTTTGCTCATAGCTTCTTTTAAATTGTCTAATTTCAGCTGTAACTGCATTAAGATCCTCTTTGTAATTTGCATAGTCTTCATCCTTTCTGGTACGCCTATAAAACCTCCACACAGTTTGCTTGAACACTATTTTCCAATAGCTTCTTTTGACAAATGTTTCTAGACCGCCTAGGTTAATGAATACCGCGTCCAATGGAAACATGATATTCGAGTCATATAACCGTTAACTGATATCAAGAAACGATGCTTCATTAATATACCTTTGGGCTGCCAAGATGCAATTTGAGGAATCATGATCATTTACGCTAAAAACGATCAGACGTTGTACATTTAATAGCGAATTGTGTTTCAATGCACACTCAAGTGCCCGGCGGAATAACAACGTACCGCACAAGCTTTCGCCAGTGTGAAGCCGCCCCCCATCAGCATGACGACAGCCCAGGGGAATCGTCTCTGCATCGTCTCCCAGTCCATCAGAGTCGGTACCGTTCCTGGAGGGAAGATGGGGACGCAATGTAGGTAATGTGTATTGATTAATATAGCACCAGGTAGGTGCTGTACAATTTATGACAGTTTGGTTCCCATGGTAGCGAAATGTAATGTCTTAATGGGAGTCTTCAGTACCTTATGACTTTTGCATATAATTTGCCTTTGTTGGACGAAATAAAAGTAAATGCTAAAGAAGTTCTTCGTTTTGCTGCTGCTTCACTGATTCTCACATTTTACAAACCACACTGTCAATTTTAAGAACGTATCCTGTTGTTTAAAGATGATTTGAATATACAAAATGTTAACCACGCGATGTATTCATATACATAACGGTGTTCATGACATCTGGTTAATCTAGACATCTAGGTTTAATTTAAAGGGAGACATACCGCCCTTTCCACTGGATCCTGTAAAGTTTGTCGGAATGACGAACAACAACAGTCCTATGAGCACGGCTGGGGTAGCGTCGACCATGTATCTGGGCAAACGTAAAAGACGTACAAAAGCTGCTCGGTGTCCTTAGATGGGATGTATGAAGTTTGTCATTGGTTAACTAATACGGAGCTGGTCGGTAGTTTCGTATAACTAAAGTGTCCAAATTCTCTGAGTTATTTTTCTCATGTACATGTAAATTAATAATGTTATACTTCGTGTTTAATCTTTATTGCTGTACTATCTATTCTGTAAATCATGTGACTATTAACTGATGAATTAGCACATTTTTTATTATATATACTTTAGTCTAGATTTTATTTATTATTTAAACTAGCCTGCCATAGCAAAGTATGTTGTGTAGCAACTGCACTCGTTGATGGTCCATATAGCGATATCATGTACGTCTGAATAAAGTGATATTATCTCTCACTAGCCAACGTACAGTAGCTTCCACCCCGAGAGGGTACAAGCGGGGGTAGTTTTTGCTTTGGGGTTGATGTAGACAGAAATCAGTGATGTTATTGTTGCACTTACCCTTTGGGGAAGTAGTGTGCCCAGCCGGCCATGAACCCCGGCTCCCGGAACACCCACAACGTAACGAGGGTGAGGAGCAGCACCGTCACGAGAATCTGGTCCACGCTGACAACACGGAATACACAGGGAATGTGAGGGTCTATGTGAAATATCAATGTCATCATCAATGCGAACTATATGTGTGCTAGAATAATGCACAGTGTCCATTTTCCAGTAATATTTTATATTTTATAATAAAATGATAAAACTATGACAGCATTTAAAAACACTACAAGCTCATTCCCTCACGCACTCATTCGCTCATTCCCTCACTCACTCATTTGCTCCCTCGCTTGCTCCCTCCCTCCCTCGTTCCCTCTTTCGCTCCCTCCCTTGCTCCCTCCTTCCCTGCCTCCCTCACTCCCTCCCTCCTTCTCTCTCTCTCTCTCTTCTTCTTCTATTCTCCCTCTCTCTATGTCACTCCCTCTCTCTCTCTCTCTCCATCTCTCCCTCCATCTCTCTCTCTCTCCCTCTCTTCTTCTCTCTCATCTTCTATTCTTTATCTCTCTATGTCTCTCTCTCTCTCTCTCTCTCTCTCTCCATCTCTCCCTCCATCTCTCTCTCTCTACCTCTCTCCTTCTCTCACTCTTTCTCTCTCATATTCTATTCTTTATCTCTCTATGTCTCTCTCTCTCTCTTTCTCTCTCTCTCCCTCTCTCCTTCTCTCACTCTTTCTCTCTCATCTTCTATTCTTTATCTCTCTATGTCTCTCTCTCTCTCTCTCTCTCGCTCTCTCTCTCTCTCTCTCTCTCTCTCTCTCTCTCCATCTCTCTCTCCATCTCTCCTTCTCGCACTCTTTCTCTCTCTCTCTCTCTCTCTCTCTCTCTCTCTCTCTCTCTCTCCCCAATGCCCCACCCCTTTCCCTTCCCCGTCTCCCTCTGCCTCGCCCTCTCCTTATTCTGGGCCAGCTGGACGTATACACGCACACGCCAGCGCGCGCGCACACACTGTCGCATACGCGTAGAAACACGCACCTGATTGGCCCCAACTTGCTGTGTTCGCGACGGAGATAGGTCTCCACTGCCTGGTCTTCCTCCACAACCTGGTCTTCCTGCACGTTCTGCACCTTTGTTAAGAAACAGCCAAAAGTGCTCCTGGAAAAAAGTAATGTTAGTATTAGAAAGTGGTGTGTAGTTAACACTTAATACATTGAACAGGACAGGACAATCGTGTCACTAAAATATTTGGTATATTATTACAATGACTAGCGCTACAAATTACTCTCCATCTCTCCCTCCATCTCTCTCTCTCTCCCTCTCTTCTTCTCTCTCATCTTCTATTCTTTATCTCTCTATGTCTCTCTCTCTCTCTCTCTCTCTCTCTCCATCTCTCCCTCCATCTCTCTCTCTCTACCTCTCTCCTTCTCTCACTCTTTCTCTCTCATATTCTATTCTTTATCTCTCTATGTCTCTCTCTCTCTCTTTCTCTCTCTCTCCCTCTCTCCTTCTCTCACTCTTTCTCTCTCATCTTCTATTCTTTATCTCTCTATGTCTCTCTCTCTCTCTCTCTCTCGCTCTCTCTCTCTCTCTCTCTCTCTCTCTCTCTCCATCTCTCTCTCCATCTCTCCTTCTCGCACTCTTTCTCTCTCTCTCTCTCTCTCTCTCTCTCTCTCTCTCTCTCTCTCTCTCTCCCCAATGCCCCACCCCTTTCCCTTCCCCGTCTCCCTCTGCCTCGCCCTCTCCTTATTCTGGGCCAGCTGGACGTATACACGCACACGCCAGCGCGCGCGCACACACTGTCGCATACGCGTAGAAACACGCACCTGATTGGCCCCAACTTGCTGTGTTCGCGACGGAGATAGGTCTCCACTGCCTGGTCTTCCTCCACAACCTGGTCTTCCTGCACGTTCTGCACCTTTGTTAAGAAACAGCCAAAAGTGCTCCTGGAAAAAAGTAATGTTAGTATTAGAAAGTGGTGTGTAGTTAACACTTAATACATTGAACAGGACAGGACAATCGTGTCACTAAAATATTTGGTATATTATTACAATGACTAGCGCTACAAATTACATGTATTTTATTAACCTAAACTACCTTAGGCCGACATATACACGTGCTTCAGCCAGATATGTATAATAATTATAACAATGTTTCATGGAAACGAAATATTGCATTAATAAACATCTTTCAAGCAATTGCGATTGCAAAAATTTTGTTTTACCAACATTTCACTAACATTATTACTGAACAATTTACTTTTCAATATATATATTATATATATATATTATTTATATTCTTCAACTGCCGACTACTACAAGCCAGCACGCGATGACATCACTAATGTATCGTTTCATTAAGTAACACGTGTTTTGGCTGGTAGTGAATCTGTTCCCGTACGCAACAACTTGGATCGCTGAAATCTGCTAAAGGTACAAAGTCAGGTCGTTTTTATTGAAAAATAATGCTATATAGTGTATAAACTATGTTTATTCTAACACTTCGACAGTCCAAATGTGTTTTAATCAAACACAATTTATTTTAATATAATTTGACCGGAAAAGTTTGAAACCAAATAAAGCAACACGTGGCGCTATACACGATATAGTTTTCACTTTTGTTTAAGTGTATAAGTGTATAAGGAATAAGGTATTCACCGTCTATATCAGTATTAATGGTGACTTGTATAAAAACAGCTTTAAAACACTTTGTATATGTTCATAACAATTCCCTCGTGTAAAGGTGTCATTAGAAAGGTTACTACATAATAGCTTAAAAACTAGCATTCACAAATCGCTGAAGAATCCAATTAAACAGAATATTGCGATTAATGACATGTATTGTACGTAGAAATTGCAGATTCAGTAGATTGCAGTCTTGCATACATGTATTGTTTTTACGATATCTATTTTCTCTTTTATCAATTAATTTGTCTGCATTATTGTTTATAACAAAAACATTATTACTATTTGATGTTCGTGCTTCCGAGACACTTACCTGAGGCCGAGGTAGAAGGTGTTCATCCAGAGCCAGAGGAAGACGAGGTTGATGACAGCGACGGGGACGCCAAACGCCGCCCACGAAGTGAAGTTGACGGGAGAATTTTCCCCAGTGTGTTCAACCCAGAGTCTGGAGAGAAAGGTAAGACGCTTTCGTGCATGTCTACGCTCACTTCCCAAAATGCTGCGTTGGTAATCCCTGAATGAATATGACTAACTGCGGTGGAATGAGATTGGAGTGATTTATAATAGTGGACTCTTATCTTAATGAAGTGTATTTATTTTGGATTGCGTTTCATCAGCAACTGTCCCGTGTTGTTCTAACGCCTGTAGGCAAAACAGTTGTTAGATAAATTATGTTTTCTCATACTTTGGGGTTTGTCTGCACTCATGGCACCCGCGGCATGCATCTTATGTGAATTAATGTGTGCCACTTTGGAATGCCTGGGTAGATTATAATAAAACATTTTTTTTACTAATATTCACGAAATGACAAAACCTGGGCCAGTCCATTCGTTGGTACGTATAAGAAATAACAGTAACTAAAAAATGTAAACTCATTGAGATGGGCATAATAATTATAAACACAATTCATTTAACATACTTATATAGTTAAACTTATTATTACCATAAGCTAGTACTAAATATACACGAGAATAGGGTTGGCTCGATGGCTTAAGAGATTCGCAGCAGACAATGGTTGTAGAGCGAGAGATGTTCGTCACGTCTCTTCCACGGGAGACGGCAACAGAGAGATCTTACTTGTCAGCGTGTCCCTTCATGATCATGTTCGGGATGGCTCCGTTGATGGTCGCCACGCCGCCGACATTGGCAGCGAAGCAGATAGACAGTGTCAGACCGACGGCGAGTTTCCGAAAACCTTCCGGGTCGCGTTTGGCGAAACCCTGTGAGACTGGGTCCTGGCCGGACTCGGAGCCGTCAACGGCAGTCGGCTGGGCGGCGTCGACGACGATGACGGGTTCTCGAGCTTCCTTCTCTTGCATCCTCTTGAGGCCGGGCGGCGAGCAGGTGCTGTGACGAATGCACATCTTATTATTATCCACCGTGTGTGTGTGTGTGCGTGCGTGCGTGCGTGCGTGCGTGCGTGCGTGCGTGCGTGCGTGCGTGCGTGCGTGCGTGCGTGCGTGCACGATTGTTTGTATGTACGTTATGCTCCTACTCCTAGACGGTTTGTGTATCGGGTAACAAACGTTCAAGGGTTCATCTATAGTCCCACGGTCGGGTCATCTCGGCTTTATTTTTTTCTCCAAAATTCACCCCGTAGTTGCGTACAACTGTTCCCAATGCAACGCCAACAATTACGTACAATTGTTGACAACGTCATGCCTATTTTCTTCAATTGTCCGAAGTTACGTCATACAGGGGCAAAACGTCGCTACAAGTTACCATGACGGCCTGTATTACGTCGCAGTTTCAAGAAACCATCGATACATTGACTGGCAGCACCAAGTACCTGGCATCGGTGGATATTTATGTGACAACGTTGTGGATCCTGAAATGTGACAATCACTTACGAACTACCAAGTTATCCCGTCCGGAGATGGACAGTTTTGTTAGTAAACCTAATAATGTGTCGTCTTATATGGCGGTGTCCGCCTACACAAGGTGACCGTGGCGCTTAATCTATTATCAGAACAAGTGTTTGCAGCAGTCGATGGTCGCTGTGTGCGTTTCTGTAGATCGAGACCATCGGCTCTGTGGATCATCGACCGGTCTTCTTCTATTTACATAAGTGGGTTCTTTTATTTCCCTGACGCAGACACCAGATGAAGGCACCGGTTGGTTTCACGGGCGGATATAGGCTTGTTGGCGCGAGGGTCTCTGTTAGTCATATGTCATTCTACTTACGAACCGGGGGGGGGGGGGGGCATGTGTCGTTCTACTTATATAAGGGTTAATATTAGCCGGTCGCTAATACTTCAGTCTTTACTTTGACACTAGTTCCCACGTAGGCCAATATACGTGTTTTTACCGGAATATTTGTCAGGGACACAGGGGGGTCTAAGACCCCTAGACCCCTATCCATGGTCTGGGGGGTCTTGAGACTCCTAAGACCCCCCTGGATCCGCTGCTGAATTTTACTCTTGTCTCTTTCGAAAGACACAGGCAATTTGGGGTGAACTAAACTGCTTCGAAGCGGCAGTAAGTGGACTCGTACGTTCCGGTCGACTGACTGTGCGGCGATCTACGCCGAGCTACCGCGTCGCGCCATAGTAGCTGACTAAATACCCATAAATAATTTCAGAGTACTAGATTCGTGAAAATAACACATCATTTTAACATTGTCTCAATTGAGTAAGGGACTGTCTCCTTTCCGCAAATCAAAGCACTAGCCGCTTCAAACCAAAGCCGTCGTAAAACCACATTCATAGGTGAGTAATTATCTACAGTGAAACCTTTCGATCACTTTTCCAAAACAGTCTAGGTTTTAGACCCAAAGTGTCACTGACGCGTCCTTGACACAATTATGGTAACGTGAAATAGTGCATGCAATCCTAATAATGACAACAACTCACGTACTGTTATCATAATAACAACTATTTGCACTGGCAACTAAAACATTGAGAAAATGCAAATGATGCGAAAAATTTACTTTTTATTGACTCACTCGTTGTTTTTGTCAGAAATGGAACTTACCCTTCCGTCTTATGAAAATTAATGGACTTGGCTCCGTCAGCACAGCAGGCCTTGTGTGGCTCTTCGAACTGGGACAAGCTCTTGGAGCAATGATCGCTCATTCCTACGGCCAAGAAACATCATTAGAACATGTGTTCGAGTCAATTTTAACATAAGAAAACTGCACAATCGAAACGTTGAACGAAAATCAGCGATGCTTTACAATAATGCTTGGGAATGTAAAAGCATATAGATTTCAGCGGACTCTTAATATAAAGAGTTGCATGGTCAAACAGTTCCAAAGATTTGATGTTCATTTGATCTATGAGTACACGACAGAGTGGAGGCTAAAATGGGGATTTAAAAAGATAACATAAACACAACTGAGTTGGATTCACATTATACTATCATTAAAAGAAGATATGTAAAAAAAATCGAAGGTCACAAAGCTAGAGGCAGGCAACGAATAAAATACATGTATAGTTTAAACATGTGGCTTGATTGTTCAGTCAATGACATCCAGCTGCGTACAACAGTGTAGGACACAATTCCGCAAAAGGCCGTAAACAAGAAGAACATTAACAACAATAAGAAAAAGAAGAACAAGAAGACAAAGAAGAATTAGAAGAACAAAAAAACGACGAACAAAACTAACAATAAGAAAAAGAACAAGGAGAACAAAAAGAACAAGAACAAAAAGGAGACTAAGAAGAACACGAAGACCAAAACGATCAAGAAAAAAACGAAGAACAAGAACGTGAAGAACATAACGAATAAGCAGAAAAAGAAGACCAATAACAAAAAGAAGAACAGGAAGAACAAAAAGGAGACCAAGAAGAACAAGAATACCAAAAAGAACAAAAAGGAGACCAAGAAGAACAAGAATACCAAAAAGAACAAAAAGAAAATGAAGAACAAAAAGAACAAGAATAGCAAAAAGAAAAGGGAAAACTCGAGGAACAAAAAGAACAATAAAAAGGAAGAAAAAAAGAGAACAAGAAAATAAGACAAAGAAGACGAATAAGAAAATGAGAAAACGAAGAACAAGAGCAAAAAGAACACGAAGAACTAAAAGAACAATAAAAAAGGAAGACCAAAAAAAGAACACAAAAAGAACAAGAAGACCAAGAACAGCAAATAGAACTGGCAGAAAAAAAGAAAAAGAACAAGAAGAATAACGAGGAACAAGAACAAGAAGAACACGAAGAACAAAACGAACGAAAAGAACAAGAAGATTAAAAAGAACAAGAAGACGAAGAACAAGAAGAATAAGAAGTACAAGAAGAACAAAAACATGATTAACACGAAGAACGAGAAGAACCACAAAAACAAGAAAAACAAGAATCAGAAACAACAAGAATAAGAACAAGAACACAAACAAGAGAAAGAAGAAAGAAGAAGAGATTGTGGATCTATACCTGACGAGTTGTTTTCGTCGCCGCTCTCCTCTATCTGTCTGAGCACAGACTCGAGAATGGGCAGCAACATGCTCGTGGTGGCCGTGTTACACATCCACATCGACACGAACCATGACGTCAACATGAACCCGAGCATCAACCTGGAACACAACGGTGACATGAACATAGACATGAACCACGACGTCAACATGAACCCATGCATCAACCTGGAACACAACGGTGACATGAACATAGACACGAACCATGACATCAACACGAACACAAGCATCAACCTGGAACACAACCGTGACATGAACATAGACACGAACCATGACATCAACACGAACACAAGCATCAACCTGGAACACAAAGGTGACATAAACACCGACACGAACCACGAACGTCAACACGAACACAAACATTATTTTGTTCCAACTGATGACCCGACGAGGTGTAACCGACACTGGTCAACTCTGGTCAAACTTTTGCTGACTGGCGTAAATTTAACAATATTGTAACTTGTGATTTATATATATATATATATATATATATATATATATATATGTGTGTGTGTGTGTGTATATATATATATATATATATATATATATATATATATATATATATGTATATTTATATGTATGTGACAGTCGACAGTGCCTAGGAAACTCCACTTATATACCAAACTACAATGTGGAATATCAGTGGCATGGTATATTTTATTAAAACGAATAATAAATGTAATGTATACGTTAACAGAAATAATGCATCTAACATACGTTTCACAAAATTGACTTTAACTGAAAACTGTAACAACTAGCCCCGGTCTCCCCTAAGTAGAATTAAAAACGCCTGATATACCTCTTTGGTCTCGCCCCTATGGTAAGTAGAATCCTGAACATTGCTAAGAAGGTAATAGGCGTGCAAAACTGTCTTGCACGGGCTGCACACTATCCACTCTTTTATATCGTTTTCTGTCTACACAACAACCACCCTACTTGGCTAATCTCCTGCATCTTTTAAATATCCCCAGGCAACTTAGATCATCCATTTCACAACAACGTATTGTTCCTTAAACTTAACTTGGACAAACGTGTTTTCTCTGTCGCTGCTCCTAGGGTCTGGAATGAACTTCCCATCAATTTGAAACCATCCGAAATTATAGCTATTTCCGTAAACAAAACTTAAGACATTCATTCCAAACTACATTTCGCGTTAACGCTTCGGTAGTCCGTTTTCCATTGACGACTTTTGCGCATTCATAATAATGCTTAATGATTCTGGTTTGTAGCGCTTCTGAGTTCAGGTTCCAGAGGATACGGACGCTATAAAAGTGTGCTATCATTATTATTAATATGCCGCCAGACTTACCTCTTGGGTTTCACCCCGAGGGTAAGCAGAATCCTAAACGCCAGGCGGCGGTGCAGATTCGTCCTCTCGATGGCTAGAGCGATGACGTTGGCGCCGATAAACAGCATCGTCGGCCCCTGCGGTGACATACGTCGAAGATGTATCATTCAGTGATAAGGGGGACATTCGCTCGATGGCAGTGAAAGCTATCTATTCTTGTCCAAATCTAAACAATGTAAGTTTACATTAACAGCAATTTGAATAATAAGCTATGTTTAAAACTTTGGGTCGTCGTTTGCGGGGAAAGACAGCATCGCGACATTTTCTTTGTATTTTATAAAACACGCTGGACTATTGAATATTAAGTTTTAACTTTTGAGGTACAACGCTTGGTCGTTTTTATCGTAAGATGAAGATGTAAAATCATTACCAATATCCTTCACATCATTCACAGGAAACATTCTCTAAAATGGCGGTCAACTCACCGAGACGAAGGCTTGGGCCGTTTTCATCGTACTGAGGATGCCGAAGAGAGGGAGAAGGAAGATGGGGAGGAGGGAGGTGATGGCGAGGGGCAGCGCCTCCGTCACCCACAACACGGCCATCAGTAGCAGCACGTAGCCGCATCGTGCCTCCTGCAAACCAAGTCGGTGTCTTAAGGTCGGTTTACACTAGCGAGTTGTTCGGTGTCTCATGACATTGCGCAACTACAGCTGACAACTACATTTGAGACTGCGATTGATATTTTGACTGGCGCCACTCCCGATTTGAGCTTTGACGAAAAGCCACTACAGTGTTGTCGGTCGTTTACTGACCACTGCTCGAACACCAGACCAGTCTCAATACGACCGACATCGCGAATGTATTTACAATACCGATTCCTTGTCGGCCGATCAATTGGACTATTAATCGCTCGTGTAACCATTAATCGCCCTTTATCTTGCATAAACGATACGCTGAAATGTGGCAGTGTTAAAATAACCCATGTGGTGAAGAGGTGTTCTGAAAAATGTGACATTTCGTTTTTCTCTTTATTTAACAATAATATAAGATTTAATTAAATTAATGTGTCATTTTATTGGTCTTTAATGGGCGGATGTTGGAATACTAATACATTTGTCTCCAAAACGGCTTTTGTCTACTTTTAAATGAACGATTACCCAGTCGTTGGACAATACCCAAATAGAGACGGCCTTTTCATCACATTCCTGCTCTTGACCCGACGTGGTTTATTGAATAAAATGTCGATGTTCAACCATTAGGGTAGGCCTACTCGCGGAATTTGAGTAAATTCTGACTAGTGGAAATGAGCTTTATAACCTTTGTTGTCACACATCCTCTGTGATTGTATTTGTAGAAGCACTGCCAGCTGCTGGGGCACGTAGTGCGAATGGGCGATAAGAGACTTCCAAATAATGTAATCTATGGCAACATGGCTGCATATGCTAATGCATGTTTATAATTCCATAGTATAGCTATAGGCAAATTCAAGTTTTGTGTTTTCTTTTAAATAACGAGATATATCAACAATAACATAACAATATGTGTCCATAAATTCGTATTATTAACTACAGAACCTTTCAGACGTACATCGGAGATATTCGATCTTATATAAACTATTATATAAATGGCCATTCTTTGACGGGCGTGTGAACTGATCCGTGACGTTATTTAGGTAGTATGCTATTGAGGTCGTCATTAAGTTACGACTCGTTATCCCGGGGCTGTATTGGGTCGCTTTACAACTGGCTAATATATCTATCTACGTGACCTGCTATTGAACCACCGCGTCTATGGTCTAATCGGTCACACACGCGCATGTATACGTCTATGTTTGCCACGCCTACATTATTAATTATTGCGTAAATTACCCCCGTGCTCGTACAATTGCCCCCCCTCCCCCCCCACAACTCCCGCAGTAACCCAATAATGGACTGTTAATATGTTTACAGTGCAGATACATGACACTGCAAAGTACACACGCCCACGCATAGACACTTCATTTTTATCGACCAGGTCCAGTTCCAGATCAAAAGGCATTTATTAGATGATCTTGACCAGGTGTTCCATACTGGCTATTTTTTACATTTTTCAGTCGGGACAGACACCAATAAGCACAATTTCCCACAAAATGACGAGTTGCGCATGCGTAATTAAGATTACAGTGACTGAAGGATTTCGTGTAATTCTGTGAAATAAAGGCGCTTAACACAATTTCAGTTGCACAATTAACAACATAATATGTAGGTCAGTGTGTTAGTTAGGTGGACCTTGGTCCGTGATGTGGCGTATCCCGGTCCGCAAAGGGGGAGGCCAAGAGGGAGGCTATGGAGGATGCCAAGGGGAGGCCAAGGAGGAGGCCAAGGAGGAGGCCAATGGGAAGTCAAGGAGGAGGCCAAGAGGGAGGCCAAGGAGGAGGCCAAGGGGAAGTCAAGGGGGAAGCCAAGGAGGAGGCCAAGGGGAGGCCAAGAAGGAGGCCTAGGAGGAGGCTAAGGGGGAGGCCAAGAGGGAGGCTAAGGGGAGGTCAAGGGGAGGCCGAGGGGAGGCCAAGGGGAAGTCAAGGGGGAGGCCAAGGAGGAGGTCGGTCGCTCAACCGACCACGCCCTCACACGACGCTCCAGCTCGCCCTCTGCTGCGTATATGTCTCTCGGCTATACAGCCCACGCTAGTTGCCAGTCGCTTCTGGCATTGTTCAAATTGTGTTGCGTCACGCAGCTTTCTACTGACACACAAGTACAGTATTGCGGTATCGTCGCCTTCTCGCAACTTATCACCGACCGTCTCTTAACTATTGCAGCCGCCTCCTCGCGAACCACACTCGACCGACCGTCTCTTAACTACTGCAGCCGCCTCCTCGCGATCTACACTCGACCGACCGTCTCTTAACTACTGCAGCCGCCTCCTCGCGAACTACAATCGACCGACCGTCTCTTAACTATTGCAGCCGCCTCCTCGCGAACTACACTCGACCGACCGTCTCTTAACTATTGCAGCCGCCTCCTCGCGATCTACACTCGACCGACCGTCTCTTAACTATTGCAGCCGCCTCCTCGCGAACTACAATCGACCGACCGTCTCTTAACTATTGCAGCCGCCTCCCCGCGAACTACAATTAATCGACCCCGGTTAGAACAGTCCCCAACGTATGTATAGTCTACCAGTCAATGATACGCTTCAGTAAACATTACCGGCCTGTTACCTGACATAACGCCCATTGCTCGGACTACTGCCTGGCCTGGCTCGACAATAGCTATATAACCCTTGTTACGTAAGCTAGTGGCTATTGCTACGACTATAGCATAACCATAACATAAATGTATAATATACACATTGCCACAGGGAGGCCAAGGGGGAGACCCAGGGGGAGGCCAAGGGGGAGACCCAGGGGGAGGCCAAGGGGGAGACCCAGGGGGAGGCCAAGGGGGAGACCAAGGGGGGAGGCCAAGGGGGAGACCAAGGGGAGGCCAAGGGGAGGCCAAGGGGGAGGCAAAGGGGGAGGCCAAGGGGGAGGCCAAGGGGGAGACCCAGGGGGAGGCCAAGGGGGAGGCCAAGGGGGAGACCAAGGGGAGGCCAAGGGGGAGGTCAAGGGGGAGACCCAGGGGGAGGCCAAGGGGGAGGCCAAGGGGGAGACCCAGGGGGAGGCCAAAGGGGAGGCCAAAGGGGAGACCCAGGGGAGGCCAAGGGGGAGGCCAAGGGGGAGGCCAAGGGGGAGGCCAAGGGGGAGGCCAAGGGGGAGACCCAGGGGGAGGCCAAGGGGGAGACCAAGGGGGGAGGCCAAGGGGGAGACCAAGGGGAGGCCAAGGGGGAGGTCAAGGGGGAGGCCAAGCGGGAGGCCAAGTGGAGGCCAATGGGGGAGGCCAAGGGCGGAGGCCAAGGGGGAGGCCAAGGGGGAGGTCAAGGGGAGGCAAGGGGAGGCCAAGGAGGAAGCCAAGGGGGAGGCCAAGGGGGAGGCCAAGGGGGAGGTCAAGGGGAGGCCAAGGGGGAGGTCAAGGGGAGGCAAGGGGAGGCCAAGGGGAGGCCAAGAGGGAGGCCAAGGGGGAGGCCAAGAGGGAGACCAAGAGGGAGGCTAAGGGGAGGCCAAGGGGGAGGCCAAGAGGGAGGCTAAGGGCAGGTCAAGGGGGAGGCCAAGGAGGAAGCCAAGGGGGAGGCTAAGGGGGGGGCCAAGGGGAGGCTAAGGGAGGATAAAAGAAGGCCAATAAGGAGGCCAAGGAGAAAGCCAAGGGAATCAAGCTTAGTCACCTCTTAGTTTAACATGCTACCATCAAATATTTAAGCCAAAGGCAGGGCATGACCCAGTGCCCCCAAATACAACTCTGGCTCCACGGTGTGGCAACGTGGCCTTAGTTGGACGAAGATGTGCATTTATTTATTTATAGAGTATTAGCATAGGTATATTCATATATAGGCCTACACACCTACACCCACGCAGGCACGCACGCACACACGTAGGATCCTACGTATTTTATACGCCAAGTTTATTTATACACATTTGCTTACGACACCACAAACGCATACGTGAATAGCAGTGGCGTATTTAGGGGGCATTAATTTTTTCTGTATGTAATACGATAGCATGGAAAACTAAATGGGTGACTAACTGTGGCCCCCCTTTGGGAGAACCTAGATACGGCACTGGTGAATAGTGTTACGGTTAGTGACCGCGTTATAGTTTGGGGTTACTCGTTTGACATCCATAAACAGGTAATTCAGTAATCATCTTGACGAAGTTTCGAGCTTTTCGTGGACAACGCTAGTTATAGCACAGCACATATGTAAGCGTATAATATCAGCATGCTTTGGAATTTAATACAGACTTACATAACAGAACACGTATCTAGCCAATATGACGTTCGTACTGACACGACAGCAATGTACACAACCGTACCGGTCACGTTTATCAGGTGGCTACATCGGGGTCATTTCGATCAGACAATAGCTGCTATTTCCGTTCCATTTTCGGACAGCACTCCAGCATTTAGCAAACTAGCCTATTGACCTATGCACCAGCTACGTGACGCTCTCTAACACCAGAAACTGGATTCTTAAAAAAAACTGAGTAACATTACATCGTTTGTATCATACATGCACACACACGCGCGCACACACACACGTGCGCACGCACGTAAGCACGCACACAATATCTGTATTTTATATACCAAAGAGTGTATTCTATGATAAAATGGATGCATGTGCTAATGCATGTTTATATTTCCAAATAATAGCGATGCGCAAATTCAACTAAACAACTTCAACTTTTGTGTTTTCTTTTAACGAGTGACGTCAACAGTAACATAAAATTGAGTGTCCATAAATTCACAGTATCAACTACATGACCTCTTAGACGTATATTCGTTTTTATATAAACTGTTACATAAATTACCCCTCTTTTACGGGCTTGTGAATTGATCCGTGACGACATTGCCTTGTTTAACTACTGAGTTCGTCGTTTAGTTACGACGACCTGTGTGACCTTGTGACTGTATTGGGTCCCTTTACCATTAGATAATCTATCAACGTGACCTGGTATGCGTCTATGCTACACAAACGTATCTACCTGCGTTTGTTTGTTTGTCTGTCTGTCAGTTTCGTATGTATGTGGTTGACATGTTGTAGGCTTGCCACGGGGATAGTTCGTACATTTAAACAATTTCGGGATTCCCCCAAAGGTGGGGATCTTACATAGGAATTTATGTGGACGTTTGACGATTACGTAAGTACAATACTAGTTCGTAGCTACGTACAACTGTTCGCACCGCTATGTATGTTTTATACGATTGTTCCAAGTTACATAATCTGCGTCAAACGTCCACTTAGGGGAGAGTTGCCGGGATTTGACCAGTTACTCGATCGGACCAGTGCTGTATATTCCATATTACTGTATACCGTGGCATCCGATATCGCTTATGTCATTCATCAGTGGCATTTCGGATGACATGGCAAGTTTCGACGAAATAGCGGTACTTTTAAAATATGTATCACCGAAAGTAGGTTTTCTATGTCCCCGATATAATAATCAGGCCATGATCAGTTATCAGAGCAGTTTTACTTACAGGTGATAATAAGAATTTTGAAGTGGAAGTCGTCTGCTTGTGATGACAATGAAACATTTTTAACACGTGAAATTCTACGAACGGACCACTGCAGTTACCACAATTGGAACAGTGACCCACATAAGGGTATGCCATCACAGTTTATT
The DNA here is from genome assembly GCA_033239005.1 of Lamellibrachia satsuma. NCBI lineage: Eukaryota > Metazoa > Annelida > Polychaeta > Sabellida > Siboglinidae > Lamellibrachia > Lamellibrachia satsuma. The sequence continues at coordinate 3,346,057 of BSQZ01000016.1, read as the reverse complement.
AATTACCAGAAAGTAATAGACAAGGGAGCAATTATAAAAATGCAAATAAAGGAAGTTGCTAAATGGTCCAATCGAGGGAACTTGTAACAGAACACATTTGCTCACAGGTAAATGTATATTGTTTCGGACTACCAAAGAGTTGATATTGTATAAGGGTTTACATAAATTTAGTGCCAATGGTAATATATAAACGGAAGAGGATGAAAACAGAACTGACAAATGGTGGACCTCCGGGGACAAAGGCTGGATGTCCAATGAGAGGTTTGTTACTTGGCTGTGACATTTCGTAGATTTGGTTAAACCAACGAAGGAGGAGACTGTTGTGGTCACACTCGATAGCCACGTGACCCACACAAAGAATTTGGCTGAAAATTAGATGGCTCGGGAAGCTGGAGTGGTCACGCTCTCACTTCCGCCACACACGACCGTGTGATGATGCATTGAGGATGTGGATGAGAGAACACGTAGGCAGACCAGCGACAACATGTAGACAGACCAGTGACAACGTGGCAAGTCGCCGACATTCTGAATGTAGCGTACAGAAAAGCGGCATCCGTCTAGAATGATGTTAGTGGCTTCATGAAAGCAGGTTTGTGGCTGCTGCTACGGTAACTAATGTGATCACGGAAGCTGCACAAAGAACAACCACACGCCACCTCTAACCCCAGCTGTTGCAGCTCCAGCAGTGACAGCTGTTGCCATGGTGACTGCACAAGAGCACAACACCAGTTGTTGCAGCTCCAGCACTGACATGGAAGCTGTACCAGAGTTATGCCCACCGGAGAAAAAAAACTAGCTAAACAAAGGAAAGTCGGAACGGAGAGAGCTATGCCTACTAGGCCTACCCAAACCTAGTCGATTGCAGCTCATCAAGGACATCGACGGCTGCAGAACAGGTCAATGGTGCACCATTGTGTACGATGGTAAAACCTACCCAGGCATAATACGACGAGTAATGGGTGTGACGAAAGAAACTGTGGCGGTGCAGTGCGTGTAACTTGTGGGACAGAACAGGTTCCGATGTCCTCTGAAGGATGACACAGCAGAATACGAATACCAGTTGACACCGTGCAGGCAAAGTGCGACGAGTAATGGATGTGGTGACATGCTCTACGACGCTAGTGCATTATTAATTATCACATAAATGACACCCAGTGAGTCCGCAAGAAAATACTGCAGTAACGAAATACTGGAGTGTTTGGAATCTACGTGACACTGCAAAGTACACACACACGATTCATTGTTATCGGCCAGGTCCCGTTCCAGATGAAAATGCATTCGTTACAAAATATGGCCTACGTCTTCCATATACTGGCTATTTTTGTAATTTTTTTATTCAGGGCAGACACCGGTAAGCCCAGTTTCCCACAAAATGACGATTTACGCACGGCTTAGATTACAGAGACCGACCGCTTTCCTGTAATTCTGTCAAATACAGGGTGATTATTAGATGATTAACACAAACTCACAGGGGGGGCAAGTCACACATGTGTCTACCATGCTACCAACAAACATTTAAGTCAAATGGGAGGGCATTGCCCAATGCCCCCTCCCCAATACGCCATTGGGTCCACGTTGTGACAACGTGACCTCAGTTGGACGAAGTGACGGTGAATAGTGTCACGGTTGTTGACCCGTATTATAGTTTTCGGGTACTTGACACCTATGAACAGGTAAAAGCAACGTTGCGGTAATTCAGTAATTATTTTGACGAAGTTTCGTGCTTTTCGTGGGCAACGCCAGTTTAAGTACAACACATGTAAGTATATACTATAGAATTGATTATAGGACAATATACAACCAATTCAACGTTCATACCAGTGTACATATATAGATACGACAGCAATGTACACAACCGTACCGGTCACGTTTGTCAGGTGGCTACACGGGGGTCATTTAGGTCAGACAATAGCTGCTGCTTCGTTCCATTTCCGGAGAGCACTCTACCATTTTGCAGAATAGCCTCTTCACCTCTAACACTAGACAATGGATTCTTTAAAAAAATATTGCGTAACAGCACCGTTGGTACACCGCGCACACGCACGCAGGCACGCACAAATACACACACTCTCTCTCTCACACACACACGCACGCACAAGCATGCACACACACAAAACCCGCACGCACATGCACACCTACACACACACCTACACACACACCTACACACACACCTACACACACACCTACACACACACCTACACACACAGACACAGACACACAGACACAGACACACAGACACACAGACACAGACACACATACACATACACAGACACAGACACACAGACACAGACAGGCACACGCACACCCACACGCACACGCACACGCAGACGCACACGCACGCACACGCACACGCACACGCACACGCACACACACACACACACACGTCCTAAAAGAAATTGTTGATAATTACAAATGTTTAAATTGGTCTATGTTCATGGGTTTCCTAGATGCTTCCAAAGCCTTTGACATAACAAGGCATTCTACAATGTTTAAGAAATTGACTGATGTACAAGTACCTGGTTATATTGTTAGAATTGTTATATACTGGTGCACGAATCAAAATATGTGTGTACGCTGGTCCAGGATTTCATCTGAGTGATTTCAAGTGTCTTATTGTGTCAGGCAAGGTGGCATACTCTCACCATACCTGTTTAATGTATATATTGATGGTTTAAGTGCTGCACTAACAAAATGTCGCACTGGCTGTTGTATAGATGACATAAATGTTAATCATCTCATGGATGCAGATGACCAGGTTGTATTTTCTCCTTCCAGAGTACGTTTGAAGGAGCTGTTATCCGTAAGTGAAACGTATGATCTAAACTCTGAAATGAAATTTAATCATAAGAAAAGTGCAATACTCACAAGTAGAGGAAAGTATATGAAAATCATGACACGATTAGATCAATCTAGAAACACACTGATAAATACCAGGTACTGATATAAGATGGAAATCAAGGATAAGGAGACAATGGGTAAAGTGTTTTTATGTACGTAATGATATTGTGTAATCATAGTGTGTGTATGTTTCATGTTTAACTTTTTTACATTAGTCTGAATTAAAGAATTTAATTGAATATATTACGATACCTATAAGATATGCCACCGTGTCTAAAATGTCGACAATAATCATGGTGGGTCAGGCTCCCAAAGTGTTAGGACAGGTGCCCACGGTCACAAATGGCTAATCACCCGTCATTCAACATCCCATCATTGTGAAGCTTATCAACCTATCCACTTCAACCAGACTGCGCGCGCGCGCGTGTGTGTGCGCGTGCATGTGCGTGTGTGGTGGCACCGGCAGTAATAGGTTTCTTGTCTCCGGTTATCAATTACTGCTATGAGGCAGTGGCTGCCATCAACATATCCAGTGTCCTTCCATAAGATAAGATTAGAGTTCTATTTACCCACAACATCGATAGATTACACATTTACACGTGTGGGATATTTCACTTCTCCTTGCACAAAGTTGAATATCTACTTCACTGACTTGACATTCATTAGTGTCCTATCCGAAAGACTTCTTTCCAACTTTTTTCAACGGTGAGCTAGCCAACCTGAACCTGGCATGTCGTAAACAATGTTTTCAATACGACTGAGCAACCGACGCAGCAAACCTTCACCTATGTACGATAGATCTTTAAAGAATATGCATGTTGTCTCGAAACACGGGGAGCGGTGGTCTAATGGTTATAGCACCCGCCTGTCGATCGAGAGGACGGTGGTTCGATTCCACCTCCGCCGTTTCGAAGCTTGGGCAATTTCGTTCACCCCACTTTGCCCGTGTCTTTCGGAAGAGACGCTAAAAGCAGTTGGTTCAAACTCCTGCGTTAGCTCAAGATTGGGCTGTTTGAAGTATAACTACTTGAGACAAACTGACAAACCTGACGTAACTCTCCGTCCACGAGCAGCGGCAGCGGCAGCAGCAACAGCGGCGTCAACACGACAATGATGAGGTTTCTAAACCGCCACACGTCCGACAGAAGCGTCCCCGTTGACCGCGCCATTTTACTCGTCTGGTCGACTGCCTCCTTGCCTGATATTAATAACACTAACTACACTACGACAACAATCAGTGCGTGTCGGCCTCTGTCACAACCTGCCATCGCTTGGAGCGCAGTCGCAGATAAGCAAATCACGTGATTTCGTGAGCTCGGCCCACGCGGGTGAATTGATGAATGAATAAATGGACGAACGAATGAAACGTGTGAAGGCTAGCACAACATTAGCCTATATCAATGTATCCATACTCAGCGTCGAATTCACGGTTAACTTAGTGATTCTGGCATACTTCTGTTTTCATTCATCGTGTAAAATAAACGTGCTCCTGATCGCGTGAGTGCTGTCATTGGCCGGGTAATCACAACATAACACTGTGGCAAAATACAACGCATGGAAATCTAGTATGTTTATGATAACCGCTACAACGGCTACCAAGCTTTACTGGAGCACATGGATAGGCGGCGTGAATCCAATAATCTTGATGAACGACGGAACAATGACTGCATTAATTGCTGCTCGTTGCCGTGAACATAATTGTAGGTGTCGCGTCACAATAAACTTAACGAAAACGTTTTATATGATTTGTCACATTAACATAAAATTTACATGTATTGGCCAAAGACTAGTATTAGGCCGAATTGATCACACAGACCATACATATGCATATAACAAACTTTCTTTAATTGCACTGTACCTACGAAGTCCAATTTTCAGTTTTTACTCCACCTATCCATTACATAACGAGTTCATTGCACTCAAGGAACGGAGCTAACACAAACTGCGTGCACTTGTTTGCTGAGGCAACCGTCATCAAACGTGACCAGCCGGTGTCATTCGAAGGTGAGACGTGACGTAGCGTACAACTAGCAGCAGGCGAATACAACTGGGACAGTTCAGTGTGCTAAATTCATTCACCCGTGACTTCATACGACACACATCTTGGTCGTACACTCCTTTGGCGCGGGTCTGTCACGCAGTTGCAAAGCACCGCGCACGAACTGTGTCGTGACCGTTTGCAATAGAAACTCGGGTCACGCTTATTGCCTAAAGGAGTTGTCCTAATCGTGTTCGCCGCGCTTTCGTGAAAGTAGTAAAATTGCCGTCTCTCTTGGGGGTGGGGTGGGGGTGGGGGTGGGGGTGGGGGTGAGGGTAGGCATCTGTCTTAGCACCTGGTGTATGTATATGAAATTGGATATATTTGTATTTTTGGATGAAACCAAAACACTAAGTCAACAAAGATACCAATCTTCTCACCAATAACCATTTATTTATGTTATGTAAACACTTACAGTCAGACAAGTGTTTATTTTGGACGTGTTTATTTGGACTATACATCGATTCCAAGAGCAGATCTGCTGACAATATTCTCACCATTAACCATTTATTTATGATATGTTGACACTTACAATGAGGCGTTTATTTTGGACGTGTGTTTATCTGTACCATACATCGATTCCAAGAGCAGATCTGCTGCAATTAAAGATCAGCGCCGTCCAAAAGGGTTAAGAATACACGTTCGGGGAGATTACAACACAAAAGTGGGTGACGACTGACAATCTGTCTGACGAGAAGTTGAAGGAAAGTTTCGAATGAACCCTACAAATGACACCGACTGCTGCTGTTTGTGCCATGACCTCATCATTGCCAACACATTGTTTCAACATGCCAACACCCGGAGAGCGATTTCAACAGATGGGGGAACCATGAACTAAATTGATTATATTCTTGTTCAAACTCAAAGACCAACTAAAGAACTGTAAAACATACAGATCAGCAGAAATTGCTCATATAACCTTCCTGGTCATGGTAAATAAAAACGTCAAACCATGTTGTTTAAGATCACACAGGGAAGTTGTCAAACGGCACGATGTGGATAAGCTTTGTGATAGAGAGACAACGCAAGAGTTCCAGGTGAAGATTGGTGGAGCCCTTGAACATATATCGGAACTTGGTGATATACCAGTGGAGGAACTCTTGTTAGACTTCAAAGAAACAACCAAATGAAATCACAGAGGTGGTTTGCTTCAAGCGTAGAAAGCAAGTAGTCAATATAAGTTATAGCAGCATAATGTGATGAAAGGAGAAAGCACGCACAGTGTATTTAACCTCAAATGCAGATAAACGTGAAACGTACAGAACTCAGTGAATTAGTGAAGAATGCGATAAGAACTCACAAGAGAAAACAAAACTCGAAAATACTGTAGCCACATTTATGTGGCTAACGTAGAGTTATGAGCTCAATGGATGAAGAAGCTTGAAGAAAAGATAGCAAAATTGTGGAGGGGGATTTAAAAAAAAACACCTCGCATAACTTGTTTTAAAACGTGCGAGAATCAGCCATATAAACACCTCATGACTGCAAACGATGGTGACGGAAACCTAAAAGCAGTTGCAGATGAAGTGTTGAAATGCCAGGAAACGTATTTCAGAAACATCTTAACACAAACTAACAAAGATCAGGGGAAGCACTTGACGACGTTCCAGATAGCATACCTGGACTGATGGACAACCATTCTCACTAGAGGATGTAGAGGTGGCTGTCAAAGCAATGAAGTCAAGGAAAGCGCCTGGTGTTGGTCGCATAACGGCTGAAGCTTTGAAAGCACGCGAGTAGAAATAAAACTGGGGCTGATCTGGAAATTTAGGATTTCGTTGCACCCCCTGCCAATATAGGTTTCTTGACATTTTCTTTTTAACTGAAGTATAAACTAATAATTTCCAAACCTGAAAAATTTGTTAGGTGTCCGTTCTATTAGAAAAACGACATTTATTATGAGTGATCGAAAACAATTCTCAGAAATAGCTGAAATCACAAAATACGCCATAAATAAAATACTTTAACTTGAATCATGTTATACATTCACGGGTAAATGCATAATTGAATGTATAACAGCATTGTATCTCGAACGTTTCACTTTCAGTCATAAATATGATGCGTTCGGTCATTTTGTGCAACAATTACTCACTTTTGTCAGTAAAATACATATTCTTAGTGCTTTCGTTTGTTCCCAACTCACACCCGTAGTATATATATATATATATATATATATATATATATATATATATATACATACATATATCTATATATATATATATATATATATATATATATATATATATATATATATATATGATGATGATTAACAAATAGATGGTTGACTTAAAGTATATTGTGCGACGATTTGTCAGTATCCGTAATTTTCTCAATTTAGGGGATAGGGTTACATATATGACGATATCTTCATTAATATTGAATATATCTGAATTTTTAATTGATGGTACATGGATATGAAATGATCTGGTATATATATATATATATATATATATATATATATATATATATATATATATATATATATATATATATATATATATATATATATATATATATATATATACACACACACATATACCAGATCATTTCATATCTTTATATTCCCATATCCATGTACCATACTTATATATACCAGATCATTTCATAACCTTATATTCCCATATCTATGTACCATCATTTAGAATAAATTGGAAAGATATATTCAATATTAATGAAGATATCGTCCTATATGTAACCCTGCCATCTATTTGTTAATCATCTGATGTTCTCACGTAGTTGTTCATAACTTAATGCAAAACAGTCTTTTTACCATCAATACGTGTCCAAAGTTAACTTTTTGCCCACGTATGGAATGAAATACACTGTTTTTCAGTCAATATACGTTAGACGGAATCACACACGTAACAGCAACATCATGTCTTATACGACATTTCCTATCAATAAACCTGGTGTCTATGTTTGTATGGTCAATTATTTCAACTTACAGAACGAATAATTGCCATTTGTTATGCTTGAAAACATTTCGGTAACACTACCGCCTTATCGAATAAAACCAGTCTTTTTCAGAGTGGGCATAGCTCACATTGTGTTTATGTAAACGACTTTCTATGTGATTACATACCTTTCTGGCTAACAGGTAATGTAATACAACATATTTATATTTGACATATAAATGCATAATTATAAGATGCATGTATTGACTTCACAATTATGATAATGTAAGTAGACATTTTGGCAAATCACAAATATTATGATAATGATGACAACATATTTAAAATACAACATAATAGTAAAGGTTCTCTATTGAAGTTCACAAACTGATACACTGTTTCATGGACTACATGTCACTCCATATTGGAGTCGTCTTCTGACAGTACTGGGTCAATATCTGGAGGATATATTTTTATGAAATTACAACGAAAATCGTCGGAAAAATTTTCCAGAAATCCAAATAATCGCCATAATGGCGGCCTATGGGAAAATCTAACATGGTCTTTCCCCAAATATTCGCGAGAGTCACTCTTCGGACGTGTTGATCTGCTATATGCAGGCGCGGGCCGTATCCCGTAATCATAAATACACCTGTTCAATATGCACAAAACCATAAGAAATATCTCATATGCCCGAAAGACTGTCACATTTCAGAAAATCCGTAAGACTTACGGGCAAACTGTAAATTTGCATCTCTGAACATCCGTGCATCAAACAAACATCTCTATTTGGCTAGGTTTGACCTTGATTGTGTACATAGTTAACTCGATTCAAAAAAGCTAATCAACTGTATAAGAAGCAAACAGTTTCCATGCTAATAATCAATGTGTAAACCAGATACTCAGTGATTTGGCTCGGTAGCCCATAATTCAATGCGCGATTTTTGCGGTTTACAGTCAAAAGGATTCCAGTTTCAATACCTGACGGCTGGTTTTCTTTCAAAACCGACATGGTTTGTTATCCATGATATAAAAACACGAATACGGATAATGCGCATCTTAATTATGTGGGTTTCTCTTTTAGTGTGCAATTACACAATACTGCAGCTGTAATGTGTTGTTATTTGGGGAGATTGTTATTAATATTGTTGTAAACTTTTAGTGCGTGATTACACAATACTGCACACAATACTGCAGCTGTAATGTGTTGTTGTTTGGGGAGATTCTTATTAATATTGTTGTAAACTTTTAGTGTGTGATTACACAATACTGTAGCTGTAATGTGTAGTTGTTTGGGGAGATTCTTATTAATATTGTTGTAAACTCATACTGTGTTTTCCATGTTACAATTCAGCTTCTGTCAGAGTTTGTTTGCATTAAACCCTCATTGGGACAGAGGTCGCGCAGTAGCCCGAAAGGGCTGAACTGAACACCAACAGGCCAGACCTACACGACACATTTGAGTAGACCATCTTTACTGTCAAGTGTACTATACATGGCACGTACATGTGTTAAGAAGAACTGCGTTTGGAACGTAAATGTTTGATTAGTTAAACTGGCCGCACAACTTGCCTTTAAATGTATCACATATACGTAAAATCATATAACTTCTGTTCCTCTTCAGTTTCTGACTAGTTTCGAAAGGTTGTTTATACGTGTTACCGTTCATAAACAAGGCAATTATGCTGCCTTAATTAGGTCTAAAAATTAAAGACATATAATAAAACCAACTAGGCCCATTTCAGTACAGTTTAGTTAGCGATCCCCGTCTACGGCTCCTCTTTTGTATACGGGCTGTAGCAAGTGCTGCCACCAAACGGACAAATCGGAAGCTCGCTATGAAGCGATACGTTATTTATTGTTGGGATAAAGCCGACTAAATGGTGGTGTCGAGTCGGACCAATAAGGGAAACCATGTATTTTTGGACAAAACTCTGACTGAAAACAGAACATTAGCAAACCATACATTATTTATGGGAATATCATGATGAAAGGACCAACACTGACAATACTGTCCAAATAACTACTGACCATTGAGAAACCCCAGAACACTTTGATTTCTTTGTATGACCCATTACTAATGGGATTAGCAATGTATACACACTTCTGACTGAACAATGTGGCTGTAGAATGCTATCGAGATCTGTCCCCATCACTGAACGTTCCTTCTTTATCTCCACTCTTGGATCCTGTCTTGTTCAGACAAACTCATTTTGCCGTTTTCATTTCTTGATAGAGCAAATGGCCTGCGTCATTTTTGGTAATATCATGAAACACCAGTCCCACCCTGAAACATAAAAAGCAGTATATAAAATGACATTTTCACTTCCTCTATTCAACTCTTAAAGGGAATAACAACAAGAGGAAATTACTTTCTGACCGAATCATGACAACAACCACATAGAGCTGCCAAACTTCTCCTCATATATCTGCCATACCCATACACGTGTGACATGGTCAAAACATTACTCTTACTTCCATATAAATATAAAAAATAAACAAAAACTTGCCATCTTCTATGCCTAGCTTTGCGGAGCTAGGCATAGAAGATGTATGGTAAATATATGAGAAGTTTGGCGGCTCTAGGTGGTCGTTTTCACGAGTAGGTCAGAAAGTAAACATCGCAATAGCAGTAGTGCTAACGGGTGGTGGTGATTTTGGCATTCAGTGAGTTCTGCCCAACTGCCATGTGCATGAAACCAGTCACTTTATAATGGCGTGAATGGGAGGTGAATTACTGAAGTTATTTCATCTTTGAGATTCCATTGACTGAGGTGACATGTAAGATCTACTTAGTTCTAGCTAGTAATGGATTAGCCTTCACTTAAGGGTTTGGTATTCGTGTACTTGTCATCAAAGGGATGCCAAGTTTAACTAGGTACTGTTGAAGTGCACTGCTTTGTCTGATTCATACAGTGAGCAGGTGTGAATGAAAGACCATGCTTCACATTGAAAATGATCAGATGAAAAACACTGTATAGATCAAAAAACATATGCAGGTGACTCCATTGTATTCACAATACAATAATTGGTTTTTGCTCTCTCAATGCTCTGTTTTTTTATTCAACTTAGCAAATTTCTGGGGAGATCCCCTGAAGATGGGTAACGCATAAAAATCTGAAATGTAGAAACAAAACATTATGATAATTGTTATTTTATTTATTTAAATTATTAAACAGTATATATTATAGTTTTTGCTGTAATATGTTATGAATTTTAAGGATTCAACAAATTGCATAAGTTCTAATGATCGTCTTGCTGCACGTTAAAATAGTAAAATATAGCGTCGTATTTTATGCGAAAGGAAACAAAAGCTATAAAAGCAGTTACAAAGTAACAATTTTGGGTTAATGTGCAACAAAATCAGTTAACAAATGTACTTTATTCACATAAGACACACATTAAGCGTCATGTGCTCAGTATACAATCGCTTGGGCCAAGATCACTATGCCCACTATGAGGCCGAAGTCACCAGAGTTGCGGGCTGAAGTCTCCAAAGAATACTGTCCAAATTCACTGGGCTAAATTCACTGTGCATCGACATCACCTGTATCCGCTCTGACAGCTCGCTTCAATCCGAGGTGGACAGTGGTTGTTGACGCCCGTGTCACTGCCTGTGGATTGATGGCATCAACATAGCTTCCACTACTGGGAATAATGTTGGCACAACATCCTCTTTCAAAGACCCAGGGCTGCACCGTCTCTGGTCCAGATCGCAGTCAAAACAAGTTTTCTCAAAGCGAGCAAAGCCAGCTGTGCTTCGTCGGCTTGAAGTGTGCTATTTTAAAACAAAGTTGGCTCTGTATGGAACTTAAACCAACTACTTATTACTCTATTCTTACTACTGTTTGCATTAGAAATCAAATGCCACACAATAAACCATTATGAAGCTCACTTCTGAACAACCACTATCACTGTCAACAGTACAGTGACTGCATGGAAAGTCTCAGTCTCGTAACACTTCCTTGTCATAAGTGACGTCACATGGAAGCTTTCCAATAAGCATGGGAAAAATATGCATAATCGAGACAGGCTGGTAGAACACAGTATTAATTGGGATTATTAATTAATTGAATTCTAATGAATTTTTCGGTGTTGTGGAAATGAAAATATACTACAAGATGTAATGTAAAGTGATTTCAAGCAATCATTGTTTTTATTCCCTTTAAAGGTACAAAGTCCGACAGTACCAGCCAAATGTGTTTTAACAAACCATTCATGCAATTTGACCATTATCTGTTTATGAATTTTAACCTTGCTACACAGAACATTCACGGACAGTTGTCGACAATATCCAATACCTGTGGACAAAGTTTATTGGGTTCAGAAGTCTGTGGGATCACATGGTGGCCATATTAACAAGATTTAACAAGATTGCCATCTAAAGAAGAAAACCCAGATGGCAGGTGGACCAGGAAGCCATCGGCTCATAGAGAGTGCATTGGCTTATGGAGAGTCGTATATCATTAACACCCATATCTACTGAAAACACTGTCACCCTCTAACATTGTGACTTGTACAAGGAGACCAGTGTGTTTTAAGGCCTTTCATACATGGCTAGTTCGCCTGCATGAAATCCATATGAGATTTATGTAATATTTGTAAAAAAAAATGTTAAATGTAAAATTTCATTTTCTAAACTTATTAATAAAAATATCTTTGGCACATTGACCTGTGTGATGTTTTGAGCTGAATTCCACAAAAATTGGCCTTATTTCTGCATGTCTGCGAGACATTATTATTAAATATATTGGAATAACTATCCATTCAGAATGAAGTTTGTTTTGAAGAAAAATAATAATTCCACCAGATTGCTAAACACAAATCTTAGTTAATTAAAATTCATCCTTAATTACAATGAAAACGTGACCTTTCGTTTCGCTGTTATCTTTTGATGAAAATGTCCCGAAGCTGATATAGGAATGCCTAGTGTTTTGCACCTATGAAGGCAGAGTCAACCGCCCCTGCACTAGTATGTAGTTGTATTTCTGTGATAACTCGAAAATTACAAGTTCAGCAGGCTTTCAACCAAAAATATGAATACATGATCAACTCATGATGGCGACATACTGACCGTGTGTCTGGAATCTTCAGCTGGGAAACAATGAACTCTAGCAGGGCTTTAGCATAGGCAGGGTTTCGCTGTTCATCAAACACGCCAATGGCCGACAGGTGAATGACAGCGGTTGGCTGGTCTGTGCCATATCGCAACATCTCAACGTCTGTGCGCAGAATCATGAAGATGCTCTGTGTAAAATCACAACAATAATAGTGTATAAAAATTCTAAATTCTTGTAATATCCCTGGAGTCATTTATGCTATCCCAGGATTCACTTATGATATCCTGGAGTCATTTCATTTTGTCAAACATCTTAGTTTTTTATTTACATTAAAAATTTTTTTAACTGATTTTGCACTTGTTCCATTTTGTGCATTCTATACAAACATCACTTTAAAAATATTTACTGGTGATAACATTTACTGGTGGTAATATTTACTGGTGGTAATGCTACCAAAACAATGGATTTTTAGAGCATAAAAGTGAGTTTATCATCAGTGGGCTAATTATTGCCAAATAATTACAGATCCAATGTAAAAATGATATTATTGGGGTACTTTAGGATTGAGACCATAGCATGTTCATCTGTGTTATGCTAATAAAATCCACAGTGCCCCTGGAATAATTATTGTTTTTTGAAGTTTCACCAAACATTAGTGTTATAATTATCCCACATAATAGGGCGCATGCACCATCGAAAGACAAGAAAACTTAGGGGTCATCTCAGAACATCGATGTCGGATATTAGACAAAATTAATTTCATTTGGGGATAGGGAGGGTCAAAGGCAGTTTCGACTATCGTCTGACATTGATATTTTATGTTTTGGACTTTTGCGCCCCTTCACCTGATTGCATCATTTCGTTCTTCGTTTTACGCCGTCACATGACACTCATACAAAAATGGCCACTGAAGAAAATGCTTAGTCAACCTAAAATTTTTGGATCAAAAGTGACATATATCTTCAAAAATTCATTTTCAGAATATGAACTGATTGTCAACAAAGAGTGGGAGAAAAACAGAGAATTTGGGGTTGAACAAGAACATCATATGCAAAAAAGTTCAAGCTATTTACGGGACGCTGTCAAAGTCAAAACCTGAAGCAATCAGTGTATACCTCCATTACAAATTAGAGCCCAAACTATTTTTCAAAAAAGACTTATATAATTAGTAATATTATTGTTATTCAAAGTTAATGCACAGAGCCATAGGCAAATGATAGAGTGTCAATCGACCTAGTCCTTTCGATATTTTTAATATATTGATATCATCATATCAATGTTTACAAACTTTCATCTGGGGGTGGGGGGATGAGGCCAGATGAAAGTTATTTCATCTGTGGTAGGACACTGATGTTCTGAGATGACCCCTTAGTCTATCCTAGACCTAGCAATATGCGAGTGTTCACAGTACTGGCAAGTCACGCAGGGGTGAGATTTAGCGGTCGCCTGGACGCCAATGGCGCCCAAAAATGGCTTCGGGTGACTTTAATTTTTGACTAGCCTGCATGGCGACTTGAAATATTTATGGAGCTGCAATATTTTAGACCCAGCAAAAATAAATGGAATGTTAATAAACCTATCAGAAGTGTTGTCCTGGTTATATGTTAACCATAAATCGTGTGTTTGTGACATTGCAAGAAATATTGCCAAACCGTAGCCGAAGCAATATCAATAGGGAGAATTCATTGTATTTTTAATCACCCACATCGACTCTCAACATGTAACTGAACAGTCATTCTACATTGAAATAATAACTGGTCATGTTAATAGTCTTGGTACCACGTAGCGCCACTTTTATATATAGTAGCAAAAATACCCGTCACCAGGTTGGGATTAATATAAACCACCCATATGGCGCTACTTACTCTCAAAACGGTTTACGCACCGAACTATTTGCGTGGCACGCATGGTTTCTGCAATTGTTGGAAGTTAACGTTTTACGCAACGAACATTTGATTGACCATAAAAACCACTAAGAACCCTTGATATGAGGTATTTCAAAAAAATTAAGGCGTTACGTTTCATTCATGGATTCGTAGATTAATCCCTAAAAGTTTGGCGCCCAAGGTGCAAGCCATCTAGGAGGAAAACGTGAACATAACCACATTTAAACATACATACATAAAAACATACATTATTTCGATTATAGTTAGATATAATTATCTCCATGGTGCATGGAGAGCTTCTGGTGAATTAATCAGGAACCTGGTTAAAAGTTTCTCTAGGCTAGGGTAAAATCAGGTCCTTTAAAAAATCCGCAAAACTTCAGTTCACAGGACCTGATGTCCTGTGACACTTGGAGACTTTTCGTGTAGACTGTTGGTGTACCATGTTATGAAAGAAAAAACAACCTGTGTTTAATTGTATACTGTATTTTATTCATTATTATGTATCACATTCTGTTGATCCTGCCCTGAAAATAGATGTTTCAAAACTGTTTGTTTTTGATGTTTTTATTTGTCGTTGATGTCATTCATACATTCTATCATCAAAGTATTGATTAGCAAGTGGGCTACCTAAGAAGCTGTCGGGCTACTTAACTTTGCAAGGTTGGTAGCCTGATTGGCTACCTTCCATGACTTGCTAAATCTCACCCCTGTCAGGTATGCAATGCCAGACAGCTAGGCATAATAATCCGCCCCATTCTTGAGCTAGGGGTGTAAGTCGACCCCAGGTTTTTTCAACTTGCCGATTTGGGCTTTCTGTAGCCAAATGGCAACGGAAATAATAACTTAAGTTTTAAAACCGATACGCACTAACCGTTTCACATGTGTATTCCGTGACATACAACCGACACATGGGCGCCAAGAAACTGAAGAAATGTGCTCTAAATAATTACTTATGAGTACTTTTATTGGTGACATAGAAAACATTTCACAATTAGCCGCCATATTGTGCACGTGATGTTGCCTTTGGGTCACATGGTCAAACGTGATTTCATATAGAATGAGGCCAGAGTGAGCCAGCAGCACAGACATAAATAAAACACATGTTAGTAAGTTAGTAGTTTATAGGTGGATGATTAATGATGTAGCTCAATGGCCAGCAGACGGCAATTGTTAGCATGACCTTATATTGGTAATCTCGCTCACAACATCCGGTTATATAAAAATTTTGACAAGCACATGCGTTCTGACAAAAAGGTAATAATTTCACACTTTTACATGGTTATTGTCAGGTAACTTTAGTGATATACATATAAAAATGCATACAGACATGAAAGACGTGTTTATAGCTCTGTTTATGGCGTTTTTGTAAGGTTACACGTTTCATGAAAATACTTACGTTTCTGCCAAGCGAGATCTTTGCCTTACAACAGCAACAGCCTGATAGAAAAATTTTTATAGCGATTAACTTTACGTACCAGATGGCCTACTCTTGTGTGCCGAATAAGCGTCCATATACGCGTATTTATTTGATGAAAAATGCCACCCTATATGCACCTTACTTGGCACTATACCATTAAATTTTTACATTTGTGTCAGCCTATATTCTACGATAAACGTGGCAAATTATGCAGGGTATAAGTTTTAGGAGAGCAATAGCTGTCACTCCCTATTGTTAACGCTAATCAATTGTCCACGGAGCGGTTTACCCCTCGCGTTAAAATCATCTGCTCCCAACTGGAGCCTGCATGTGGCTGCCTCTGACGGCTGAGTTTTCATCCTTTCGAACGAGTCGTGAATTAAGCGGGATTCCGTGATTTGATCCCGAAGTGTTAGACCGTTAGATTTCTATGATTAGATGAATCGGTCAGAATTCCTAGTTATCGGGAGCTCGATATGTCATATCATTACCTAAAATGCCATTATCACTGCGTAAAATTATTAATGGCACCTCAATTTCAAACCGGTCGAAGACGAAGGCGCCGCTAGGCGGTTTTCCCTGAATGAAACGGGTTTGCGTATTCTATTCAATAAAACTTTAATTTACATTTAAAAACGAAAATTCCCCGTTTTGCTCGCAGATATAAAACGCGGTTACTGTATATGCATTGACGCAACGCGAATATGCACAAAGTTTATGCATATTCGGAGGGAATAAAACCCGAAATACCCGGTGATCAGCGTAGTTTACTATATCTATGTCTATGACTATGACTATGTCTATGACTCTGTGCCTGTGGTTTATTATCCGACGCCTTCATGTCAAGTCAAACAATTTAGCTTCGGCGCTAAAGACAAATATACTAGTGACTTTTTTGCACTATACTATTATTTGTTTTCAACAATTTGCCCCCCCTCCCCCCCATACTGTTATTCGACACTGTACTATTATTAAAGACCGATTTGCCACGGCTATATTTTATTTGGCCTACAAGCTATACGTTTATTTGGCACTAGAGAGTAGCATTTTTCGTAAATCCGGAGTGAACTAAACCCAGCACAAAACATAAATTATAGTATTGTATGACAACATTCAGTACCCTCGAGAAAACGTTATCAACGCCAACGGTTACCTCTGGCGACTTCTTTAGCACAGTTGCTATCAGGGACGCCATATCTTTATTGAAATCCGCCGGTACTTCTGAGCGCTTAAGATTTGTGTCTATCGAACACACGGGCATACTGCATTAAAATGTATCGCACGAACCGTATAACCAGAAAACAGTAACTGTCATACAGCAACAACCAGTTACTTTTTATGACTGGTTCCCGCTGGTAACATCCGTAAAATATTTTACAACCCGCCGATAAAAGCTAGGAATGGGTAAAAAAAAACACCGTTCAAGAAAACGTAGTAATGGGTATTTTAGATCCGGCCATTTCTTGTTCGATGCCTATGCTTTTTGTGCACATTGGAATCGTTTTCCAGCAAAATATCATAGCATAATGTGGGCATTTAACATTTATCTGCATTTAAAAAACGATAGCACACAACTCAGCAACTTTGTAACTGTATTATTTTATTAATATATTACAGATGTTCATAATAATTATGTAAATGCTCAGTTGTTTCGTTGTCATTGCAACCCACCATTATATTAGGCATTACCCGGTATATTCTGCTCATTGAACGCTTCAAAGAACAACAAAGCGTCCCAATATACACGATTTGCCACGCATGACTGCATTGATTGTACAATCTAAATTAAAAGTGATGGTACACCCGCTATTTTTAAACAAACCTTAGAGCCAGATCATGATTTGCTTACAAGAAAATTACCTGTTCACACTTGTAGTAAGCTTTGGTCGCTGCTGAATGGTACATACCCTCATGTCTTCTACGTAAGCATCACTCTGGTTAATAAGTAGGAGGTGTGTTCAAATGTTCAGCAGTATAATCACCTCCCACTGTTAACAAAAACTATTTTTTAAGGGCCTGCATGAGAGCAGTGTAATAATAAAAACAATATTCACTATTACCCTTTTAAAACATGCGTTATCTTTCTAAGAGTTGTGAGTTTAAATTAAAATTGGAATATGCAGATAGATAGTAGTGTTTAACAGTTAATAATTACATAAAGTGTAAAATGTAATGACAATAATGACGCAATAATGGTCGTCATGGATCATTATCGTTACTGAGATTTATATTTTTTATTACTGTTACCATTACACAATGAATGCATATATTTCCAACACCAATAGTCAAATACTTTGGCATTGCTATGCTAAAGACGGCACCATTTCATATAACAATGTTTTAATTAATCAGACTTTTTATTAACAATGTGGATGCAGAAGTTTAAATCTAAACAGCAATGTCTATTAACTGAAAACAATTTACAAAAATGTCCTACCAATGTTTTTTGCAAGGACGAGGTCAAAAATAATGAAAATAATAATAGACATTGTAGAGGTCAGACCACAGTGCAAAGTTGCATTGGTGGCCATATTAATGTTTTATCTGATTATAAAAAAATGCGACTCAAAAAAAATTTTTTTTTTTAAATATCTAATTTTTTATTTAAATAAGATTTTTATTTTTTTATTTTTGACATCTGGTATATAGACATTTATAGAGATGTTTCTATTTATAAACTTTTTCAAACATGTTCTACTCAAATCGATTTGTGTACTTAACAGAGGGTACATGATTTTTGCTTATATAAATACATTAGACAATCTCCACAAGGCCTCACCCCCTGTAGTTGCATAATCTGTCTTGGAAAGGAAAGCATGCCCTGTGTCTGTGGCTAAAGCAGTGCTAATTATTGTTTGATGAGAGGGTGGATTAGCACCTGTCCAGGCTCTGTATACTCTAAGTGTCTCCAACCAGACTGCAAACTGGTACAGTATTAAACAATTGTAGCCCAGACTGTCTCACTTGAGTCAACATACTGAATTGGTAACAACTAGCACAAGCTCTAAGTGGACTTTAACTCAGGGCTTCTGACTTGAAAAGATACTTCCTCTGGAAGACAAGTTTGCACAATGTCATAAAATATTTGACTATCAGGCTATCTGGTGTCAATACAGCTACACAAGTGTGCGCACTTTGTGCTTTTGTATTAAAAACATGCTTGTAAACAATTATTTGTGATAAATTCATACAATTTTTAAACTCCTCCATGTGCGATGCCCATCAATATTTACAAAAATAGTCAGGTATTCATTTGCCCATTGGCCCATAGCAGAAAAATTCCCATAAATCCGTCTGCCTGTTAAGCCCTAAAAATGCACTGTTTCCCAGCCAATAGTTTCTACAAACAAACCTGTGAATATGCCTGCTCAATTGCACTTATGTCATATCATAAGAATTATTTAATTTCACATATCACAATTTAATATGCCCTACATTCGTGTGAAACAAAAAACACGAAGGTCAACTGTTGTCTGACCTCAAACAGGGAAGCTTTTGTTTGAGAAAGTGTTCAATTTTTATATAAAGTTGTGGCACAATGTATATGTAGACACATTATGGGCCACTCCTGCTTGTCAAGTCATTATTATTTGTTTGACAGCTAAGTCTAAACAATACCTTGCCCGTAATATTAGCTGAAAATCAGTGATATAATTTAATTATAGGTCGATTTTGACACTTGGTAAATCATAGATTATGTATACAGTATATTAGATTTCTAGAGCATTGCTAGAGCAATGAAGCCTGCTTGCTGTCTCTTTAAACATACCAATGAGTTTATTTTCAAACTAATATTCATATAATTGCTTGATTGTTAACTAAGCATGGCGCAACTTTGTCATAAAATTTACAATTGACACATTTAACAGGATTTCGGGTAAATTCCAATGTGCCAGACTTGTCAAATTTCATTGTTTATGTGACTACTTTCATGCTTCTTGTTGATAAGATACAAGGCAAATGATTGATTTGGATATGCCAGCATAAAGGGGTATCACATGACCAGATACCTGTTGCGGCCACATTTGAAAATGCTGATCTATGCAATGCTTCCAGTGGCTGTGACACAACCAAAATACAACTATTCTTTCCAATTGTGTTGCACAATATTACCAATGCACTGGGCCACATAACACATATCACCAATGACTATTCTAGAGCAAATTGGCTACCTGCTCCATCACATACTGGTGTCATACCTTCTAATTAAAAAAAAATTATATTGTGGCATCCAATCTGTACCAGACTATTTGTGACTGTGAGTGCTGTCTGTCTTTTCAAAGCAAACTTATCTTTTCCTGTCAACCTGTACCTATGGGAATGGTTATATCTTGTGTAAACCACTTCCACACCGCAGCCAATCTACCAACGCTGTCAGACCGGAGGGAGAAATTATGTAGAACATTATTCATAAGCATGCAACAATCTACACATAAATTACACCATCTTTTGCCTCCCCTCCGGGAAACTCTGTACACAACTCGAAACACGAGGACTTACTGTGTGCCACGTTGCACAACTGAAAAATTTCAGAACTCTTTTATACCATATGCTTTAAGACACTGGCAGTAATTATGAACTCATTTATAAATTAGTTACTTTTTACATAATAGTAGTAGGCCATATAATTTATTTTACTATAGTATTGCCTGTTTTAAGTTTTAATTTATGATTATGTCCTTCATATTTACCTTGTTTATTTACAAACATAACTTGTTTGATGTACATGCACCTTTTAAATTTGTTATATTTTAAGTCATATTTTTGTCTTAATTAATTTATTATCATTGGTTGTTTTACTGGGCCAATTACATAATTCAACTGCTATAGTTGCCATTTTAATAAAATTATTATTATTAAATTACTATTATTATTACTTCAGGGTTAAGGTTATGGTTAGCTAGATATGGGGTTAGCTAGTTAGGGGTGAATACCTTCATTTCCTTTTGTCCAAGTGCTTACAAAGTACTGCAATAACAATAACATGAAATGGGTATTGATGTGTAGTGATTAGACATTTTGAAAAGGCAACAATTATTGCTTATACTAAAAATTGCTTATTGTACGTTTTCAGCTTACCGCAAGCATTTTCACGCTATTTTAACATATGAAAAAATTATGTTGATTAATAATTAAATATAATATTAATAATCAAATTGCACAAAATATCAGCTTGTGCACATCAAACGTTATAGTACAAAACTAAAATTTACATTCATTTGATATTTTTTATATTTAGTAGATCAGTTATAGGACACCTCCTAAAGGAGACCGTTAAACAGTTAAATAATAGCGGCGTTTACCAGTAATGATCTTGTTGACTAAATGGAATCAACAATATATATAATAATATGTGACACCGACACATTTCTAAGTCAAACACACACAACATGAGGTAGGTTAGCAACCGTTTTTATTGAATTTTTTTAAAATATGAGCCTTAATTATATTATCGGAATTGCAGGCCACAGTGCAAAACTGCATTGGTGATCATGTTAACGTTTTGTCTGATTATAAGAAAACATGACAATAAAATGTTTTGACTGCCATCATCTCATTGACATATTGACCAAGTTTTGTGTCAAAATCACATACCTTCAGCTCTTTCTAAATGCCCTCACATGACCATAGCAAAAAAATGCCTATAAATCCTCCCAACTGTTAAACTCTAAAATAATCACTATTTCACAGTAAATAGCTTATACAAGCAAACATGTGGATATGCCTGCTCAATTGCACTGATGTTACATCATATGAATTGTTTAATTTCATGTATCACAATTTAATACACACTACCTTCGTGTGAAACAATAAACAGGAAAGTCAACTGTGGCCTGACCCCTTTTGCTAATTCACTATCTGAGGAAGGATTGGTTGCAGTAATTAGCCAAGGTTATTGGGCCAGGGAAACACTGGATTAATTTTCATCCCATGTAATAAATAGTTCAAAGGTTTTAGTTAGCCTGCCAACGTTCCTCTGTCACTGAGGTTTTTTTCAAGCAAATATTCCATAATATTAATAACCACTCTGTACTGTTTGTAAAATATTCCTCAAGCAAATATTCCATAATGCTCATGTTTTAAACAAAAATGCATGTATAAAATGTTCATGTTTGCTGAAGTACACCTAATAGCGAGTATTTACGGTAATAGACGTGCTCAATGCGACCAGCGAACTTGTTACCCACGTACGTATTCTTGCCAGTTGTGTTACGTGTGCTTACCTCTGGCGACTTCTTAAACACCGTTCCTATTAAGTATGCGAGATCCTTGTTGAAATTCGCCGGCACTGCAGAACGCTGCATGTTCGTGTCGACAGAGCAGACGGGAAGGTGTCGAACGCACGAAGTTCGCCATGAAGC
Source organism: Lamellibrachia satsuma (assembly GCA_033239005.1). NCBI lineage: Eukaryota > Metazoa > Annelida > Polychaeta > Sabellida > Siboglinidae > Lamellibrachia > Lamellibrachia satsuma. The sequence goes on along the minus strand of BSQZ01000016.1, from coordinate 3,323,562 downwards.
GGTGGCTCTGAGCGCTCGAGCCGTAACAGCGACGCGTTGTAGTAGAGCCGACGCCATGGAGCCGTATGAGTGTGTTTACACGTGAGCGTCCACGTGGAACTAATACGAGTAACGGAGTCCACCGGTAACGTTCTCCGGACGGTCCAATGTCCAGGGCTGTTCTGTCTTTGTCAATGATGGAAGGGATAGCTAGGGCTGTGCTAATTCTGGGGACTTTAACCATTTCAGTACTACAGCCCTGATCTGCTGTGACCACGGCACTGAATACTGCATATGCAAGAATATCGACTGCATCACTTGAGCCATATCATTTTACATTTCGTCGTCATGGTAACCAGCAATCCAAGACGGCCGGCACGATTTCACAATTTTTGCAGTTGCTAAGCGCATTTGTATGCCAGTGTACATAATTAATGTAAACTACTCATGTTGATCATCCTACAGGAGTGTACTATGATATAAAATACAACATAAAGTACATTTTGTGGAGTATGAGAAAGTGAAAAACAAATTATTTATCTGTATTTTAAACATATGGCAGAAGTGTTCATTTGTATATTGCTAACACATTCATCGCTACTGTACCAATCAAATTTTGCATGTTGACGGATTCACAGACACCTTTTTCTTCTAACAAAAATGAAACTACGCATCATCCAGCATTGATAGTACAGTGCGCAACTCATCCTCAGTGTTTACACCGTCACATTCATCATCACTAACGTCCGAGTAGCCATCGAAAATACTCCCGCTGTCAGTATCCGTTTTGCCTCCGGCTCGGTCGCTAAGTTCGCCAACATTGTTGTTTCGATTGTTTCGACAAATATTCGTCGCTAAAACTATCAAATAATCCGTCCAAAACATACGGCGGTAAATCGTCAGTTGAAGTAACGCCGTCCGCCATTGCGCAAAATCGCAGATTTTTATAAGCCATCACTAAAAAACGCGAACGTCTCCATAAAATGATATTGAGCGATAATAAACGATTGCCGCTACCGAATAGTTAATTAATTCGCCGTGACAACCGTATATAACAAGTGGCTCCACTTAGTGGATAATTATGAGTAAAAGCGATTTAAATGGTGAACGTAGCGGGAATTCCGGCCTGTAGTACTGTAGCCTCACTAACAGCGAGGCCAGAATTCCGGCCTGTCGTACTGAAATGGTTAATCTGGGTTGTATTTTATTTAATATGAGCTGTGTCGATTGTTTTTTCAAAGGTTAGACCCATATAATGGCGTATTATTTTATGAGAAATCATCCAGCCTTTCTCTTTAATCTTTTTGTCTTCGTTTTTTCCACGGGTGCTCATTGAACATCGCAAAAAAAACCACTTCCTTTAAATTCAGCATGGGCATCATCTGATAGTAAATAAAAGTCATAATTCATATTTTTTTTCACACGTTTTTATAGAAATCAAATACACGCAGCTATCGGGAAATAATTCAATGGATTACGCTAAATTTTGCACATACATATATTTCATGGATTCAAGTTATATAAGAAGTCAATTAAAAAAGAAATGTGTGATTGACACCAACGGATACCCGCGGCAACGGCTAAAAGTAGTTGACGAATCACGTCCAAACTTTCCATGGTCACACGTTTTACCGGGGAAGAGAACATGAATCAGTTTTAAATGTTAGATGGCCCCAGATAGCAAAACTGACTGGACCAATGGTGGCTCTAAAAACATGACTGACCTAATGATGGCTGTCATTGACTCAACTGACATTGGCTTGCCATGAACAAAAACATGGTTGGGGCAATAATGGCTGCCAATCATTGGCCCAATGATGGCTGTCATTGACTCAACTGACATTGGCTTGCCATGAACAAAACATGGTTGGGGCAATAATGGCTGCCAATCATTGGCCCAATGATGGCTGTCATTGACTCAACTGACATTGGCTTGCCATGAACAAAAACATGCTTGGGGCAATAATGGCTGCCAATCATTGGCCCAATCAGGTTTTACTAGCTAAGGCCAGTAAAGCGTCAATGGTGTTTTCATTGGGTTTTGGCATGGCCTGGTGTGCAAATTCTCAGTTGGCCAATGGAAGACAGCAAATGATGTGCCAATGAAAAAGCATATTTGAACTTCGTTAGCCCAATGAGGGTTTGCTAGCTAGGGTCATATAAGGTAGCTGGGGCCGCTAACGTGTCAGTTGATTTTTTCCCTCATAGCATGCTAGGAAATATTGAAATGAACGTCGACACCATAAATAATCACCCGACACTAACGTCGCATTCCGCCAATCCATCCTTTAAGTAAACAGTTCTTTTGGAAATCTCCCTGACTTCTTGGCAAAGCTGACGATGTTTCCATAGTAACGACCATGCGTACTTCGATTTCGAGCCAGCGTAAATTTGTTCGCCGTTAACACGGAACATATCGTCTGGTTACGGTGATTCCAGTACACATCAGTAGGAGATCTACCTAAGTAAATTATGTTCTTAAACCGGCAAATAACAGCCCTAACGTAATGTATTTTACCTTTGAAGCTATAGCGGAAACGGCAAGTAGATATGACCTGGTGACCCCGCCGGATAACGGGTCAGTCAAAATGATCGTAAACACGACACGCCACGTGTTTTAATTATGCAAGCTTATTTATATAAATTAATATTTAATTCATAGACTCATTTATATTTCATTTGATAACACCCTGAAACACAAAACACGGTTTTCCGATTACGCGTGAAGTCACAACCCCTATTTTAACTTGTTAAATATCGAATAGATTACATCCGACGCCCAGTCATTAATCCACAGGCTCACTAGTGGAATGTCGTTTGTATTAATAAGCGACGATTTTACGCGTACGCAGACCTTCTAACCACCCCTGGCTGTTATTGCGTTCATCAGGTTTCATGATTTTAATAATATTCACACATATGACCAACACGAATAAAATGGAAATGTTTTCTTTGCAGAATAAAGCTGATACGGAAATACAGAAAAACGGCCTGGTCATTGAATGAATGGGGAAGTAAAACAAACCGCTATCTAGAACAAATATGGCGTCGACTCTTGCTTCTGCAACAATGCTGGCTGGAAGGTTGATCGGCGCACACGGTGAATGTTTCCACCGGAGACGAGTACAGTGGCTGTCAAGTGTGTGTAGAATGTTCTTTTCTACCAGCCACAACTCTGGTGGTCGCATAAAACGAAGACCACAACGAAACTGGTTCTATTTGGTTTCGCTGTTGGTTGTTGGCGTCTCCGGTGGCTTCTTGTATCGTCGGGTTACGGAACGCCGCCGGACACACATATACACTTTGGCTGAGGCCTTGCAAGAAACGAGAACAATTATCACGAACTTGAAGGTGGGCATCTGAAGGGTATACGCCATTTAATTTATTACCATGACACACACATGTATATCAGTTGTTTGTGTGTGCGGGGATGCTGTACCTTTTTGCAGTTGCTATTTGTTTGTGACGTTTTATTGAAGTCATTGGAAAACCTTTTCTGCTTGTCAGAAATACAGTCTCTGTCGGTCGCTCCATCTCTGTCGGTCGACTGCGACACACCGTGCACAAATATACCAGTACAGGGAAATAATATAAAATACCGTAAAGCTGGATATCTAATTTGTTTACAGTATTTTGTATTTTTCTTAAGCTAATTATTACAACGCTCTGTGGCAAACACCCAACAGTTATAAACTTCTTTTTTTTCAGTTGAAATGTTGTTATAATTTCGACTTAATGTAATAGGTTTTGTCTTCTACTTCGATTATCAGAAGGAGACCGGGTGTCCTGGCGTCACGGTGGCAGTCAGCAAAGATGGACGAATTGTTTTATGTGAAGGTAAGTGAGACTGAGTCTGATTAAATCTTCCTGGTACAATTATTTCCAGAACACTAACGTATAGGACATGACGTACGGCTAATATGGTTTCTCGTTATTCAGGTCACTTATTGTCATGCTGCTGTACATATTATTATCTAGCGTTGTTTATTTAGCAGCGCAAACGAAATGTAAATCTCATAATGTTTACGAAGTGAAGTAAAATTTATTTATTACGATATTCGCCCCATTGAATATCATTCAAATTAAGCATTTAATGGTCAGATTATATTAAACGCGAAGAAGTTAGAATATATATTCTTCTTCTTGTTTATTCATAGTTAGACCACTGACTATTCCTTGCAGTCTCTCCAGCCACTTCAAGTTCACCATTTGTCCACTGTTTGGTGTTGTCAATCTCTCTAGACCTTCGAGTTTAGCATCTGTCCAGTGTTTGGTGTTGTCAATCTTTCTAGCCACTTCGAGTCCACCATCTGTCCAAAGTTTGGTGTTGTCAATCTCTCTAGCCACTTTGAGTCCACCATCTGTCCAAAGTTTGGTGTTGTCAATCTCTCCAGCCACTTCGAGTCCACCATCTGTCCTACGTTTGGTGTTGTCAATCTCCCAGCCACTTCGAGTCCACGATCTGTCCAATGTTTGGTGTTGCCAATCTCTCTAGCCACTTCGAGTCCACTGTTTGGTGTTGTCAATCTCCCAGTCACGTCGAGTCCACCATCTGTCCGATGTTTGGTGTTCCCAATCTCTCCAGTCATTTCGAGTCCACCATCTGTCCAGTGTTTGGAGTTCCCAATCTCTCAGTCTCTCCAGCCACTTCGAGCCCCCCATTTGTCCAGTGTTTGGTGTTGTCAATCTCTCAGTCTCTCCAGCCACGTCGAGCCCACCATCTGTCCAGTGTTTGGAGTTGTCAATCTCTCAGTCTCTCCAGTCATTTCGAGCCCCCCATCTGTCCAGTGTTTGGAGTTGTCAATCTCTCAGTCTCTCCAGTCATTTTGAGTCCACCATCTGTCCAGTGTTTGGTGTTGTCATTCCATCTCATTTTCTTCTACATCTACCTCTTGTTCTGGTAGTTCTCCTCCTGTGCTTTTAAAACATATAGTTTATACTATATAACATGATTTTACGAATACAATTTGTCAGACTTTGTACCTTCAACGGTGTTAAATATGTCAATCACGGCTCTTGTTAAATATGTCAGTTACGACTCTCGTTAAATATGTCAATCACGACTCTCGTTAAATATGTCAATATCGAATCTTGCCTTTTCACATATCTCACACGTTTTGCGTTTTCCCCTACCCCTGTAATTTGCTTATGACATCATGACAGTAGTTAGTGTCGATGTTTGCTCTAGGTATCGGGTATGCTGACGTGGAGAATGCCGTCCCCTGTACTGCCGATAGCGTGATGAAGATCGCCAGCATCAGCAAGCCCATTACCACGACAATTCTCGCGAGACTTTGGGAACGACGCTCCGTCGACATAGACGCGCCCATTGGACGCCATGTGAAGACATGGCCGCAGAAGAAGTGGGGTGGCAATGAGGTGATGCAATTGCTTGTTTGTTCATGGGCGTATCCAGTATCCCCTGCAATACGCGAACTACCTTCGAAAAGACAGCTCAATAGTGGAATGCCAAAACATCGTTGGGAAGGGACGGACACCAATTATAATAACGGAATGTCGTAGGCGTACCAGAAAGGACGAGGACTATGCAAATTACAAAGAGGCACTTAACCTAGCTACAACTGAAAGTAGAAAATCTAAAAGAACCTTTAAAAAAAATTGGCAGGTAATATGAAAAATGACAGCAAGAGTTTCTATGCTTATGTAAGGAGTAAACAGAAAGTTCGAGTTAAGGTCGGACCACTGGAAAAAAAAACAGGGGAAACATAATTTCAGACGGGTTTCAAATGGCAGAGGTCCTGAATGAGTATTTCAGCTCAGTTTTTACAACAGAAGATATGAGCTGACTTCCAGTTCCTTTTACTAAATTTGAGGGCAATAAATCAGAACATTTAGGGCAGTTATTTGTAACTCCTGAAATGATAGCAAAGAAAATTAAGAAGATGAAAGATAATAAATCACCTGGAGTTGACGGGATACCAACAAAACTGCTTAAGGAAATTGTTGAGTAAATTAGTACACCACTTGCAAAATTGTTTAACTTGTCACTAGAAGAACGAATAGTTCCTTCACAAAGGAAATAAGCAAACATTACGCCGTTATTTAAGAAGGGATCGAGGAACAAACCAGAAAATTACAGACCAGTGAGTTTAACATCAGTTGTATGTAAATTACTCGAAACATTAATTAGAGACCACATGGTAGAATTCCTTGTAAAACATAAATTAATAAATACATGTCAACATGGATTCCTAAAAGCAAGGTCATGTCTAACCAATCTCTTGTATTTTTTGGAAGAAATTACAAATTGGGTAGATGACGGGTCACCAGTGGATGTTGTCTACTTAGATTTTTAGAAAGCTTTCGATAAAGTGCCACATCAAAGATTGTTACTTAAACTAGAAGCCTATGGTATAGGCAATGATGTAATCAACTGGATAGAAAAGTGGCTTACGCACAGAAGATAGAGAGTAATAGTAGATGGTGAGATTTCAAACTGGAAATCTGTTCTGAGTGGGGTACCACAGGGATCAGTATTAGGCCCTATACTGTTTTTAATATATATAAATGATTAGGAAGATGACATATCTAGCAAAGTACTAAAATTTGCAGATGACACAAAAGTATTCAGAAAGGTTACAAATGATACAGATAAACAAAGTTTACAGGATGATCTAGCTAAATTAGTTAAATGGTCAGAAAAATGGCAAATGTTATTACATTTTTGGAAGTGTAAATGTACACACATAGGACATGGAAATATGGACGAAGAATATAAAATGGGGGATGCTGTACTAGGTAGAACCACACATGAAAAGGACTTAGGAGTAACATTTAGTGCTGACATGAAAGTTTCAGAGCAATGTGGGATTGCTGCCTCAAAAGTAAATCAAATTCTAGGGCTAATTAGGAGAACTATCACGTATCAGGAGAAACAGCTAATTGTACCCATGTACAAAGCAATAGTTAGACCACATTTGGAATATTGTATTCAAGCATGGACGCCGTATCGTAAAAAAAGACAGACAAGCTAGAAAGAATACAACGAAGAGTAACTAAAATTATTCCAGAATTAAGAGACCTTAGTTACGAAAGTCGCTTATTACAATGTGGTTTGACAGCACTAGAGACCAGGAGACTAAGAGGAGACCAAATAGAAGTGTTTAAAATAGTGAACGGTTATGAGGATGTTGATAGGAATATGTTCTTCAAACTTAAAGAAGGCAGTAGAACCAGAGGACACAAAGCAGCACTAGTTAAGGTGCTGTGTAGGCTGGAAATGAGAAAGTACTCTTTCTCACAGGGGGTGATAAATGAATGGAACAAACTACCAAATGATTGTGTTAATGCTAGTAGTGTGAATATATTTAAAATAGAATTGACAGATATTTGATAAGGGCGGGCTACACATAGATGAGAAAATTGTTGGACTCTCGATAAGCCAATGGCTTCCTTGTCCATTTGCCATCTGGAACTTGTTGTTTGGGATGGCAATCTTGTTAAATCATGTTAATGTTCTTCTACATCGTATTCTCAAAACTATAATCTTTCATAAGGTACATAACTTGAAGAATCCCATACCGTGGCGTATCTAGGATCTCGCAAAGGGGAAGCCAAATAGGGGTGGGGGGCATTAGTTTACCATGCAGTGGCCCAACAGGTTACATACGAAAACGTCCCACCTCCAAACAGTCCGTTGATCACATACTTATTCATGCACGTACACACGCATGCATGCATGCACGAATGTTCATACAGGTTTTGAAATATGATGCATGTTGTGACAGCCATCTTTGCTTCGGAAGGTGTCCGTCACTGTGAGGCAGTTGGCATCTCACTTGGCCGGTGTGAGAGACTACCGAAGAATGAAACAAAACGACAAGTCGTCAGGAAAACTGGATACTACCGATGGTCATAACGTACGTGACATTAGAGGTGTATAACTGGATACTACCGATGGTCATAACGTACGTGACACTAGATGTGTATAACTGGATACTACCGATGGTCATAACGTACGTGACACTAGATGTGTATAACTGGATACTACCGATGGTCATAACGTACGTGACACTAGATGTGTATAACTGGATACTACCGATGGTCATAACGTACGTGACACTAGATGTGTATAACTGGATACTACCGATGGTCATAACGTATATGACACTAGATGTGTATAACTAGATACTACCGATGGTCATAACGTACGTGACACTAGAGGTGTATCACTGGATACTACCGATGGTCATAACGTACGTGACACTAGAGGTGTATAACAGGATACTACCGATGGTCATAACGTACGTGACACTAGAGGTGTATAATCAGTTGCTTGCTTTTGTTGGTATCATATTGGCAACAGTGTTCGATTGTTTTACCCTGTAAGGGGCCATCCACAAAGTACGTCATGTTCACGGGGTGGGGGTGTCCGAGTAAGTGTTACGGAACATTACATGGGAGTAGGGTGTCTTGGCGATCGTTACGTTATGGAAAGTCCCTAACATATTTCCCCGGAATGGTGCAACATCGCACGTACACGAGCGAATATCGGCTTTTCTGAAGCGAACTTACTTAACGGTATAATACTCTTGTCCGATTCCTATGACAATAGTCTAGTTTAACGTTGATGAGTACCTGAGAGTTAACATCTGTTTAGCGTTAACTTGATAATGCTCAATTCATGTGACGCTGTTGCACATTGTTTTATTCATCATTTTGTCAACGTATTCACCCACACGCACTGCCGGTTGTGGTAATAATGATCATTACTTTGAATTATCGATGTAAATTCGTTATGCTTTATAATCGTAACAATAAGTTGCCCTTGTTTTATTCCAATAATAATAATCATGTATCTTAAAAGGTGAAGTCTAAAGAACTTCTAGCTGTAGTTAGTCTGATGAAGGCAATAGATCGACGGTACAAATGAATGTGAAAAAATATTAACAAATTGCAGTGACTCTTCAGAAATGTTCTTGTAGTAGTTGATGCACATTATGATGTGGTATTATGATGTGGTATTATGGTGATGCAACAACTACACAAAGTGGCTTTATATGTGTACTTTGACTTATTTTCTACTGTGCGCAGGAGTTTGGCTTTGAAGAGTATTACATAAAGGACGACTACGAGTCAGTGACGGCGGCGCTGGAACTGTTCAAAGACGATCCGCTGGTCAGCAAGCCGGGTGAGAATGTGGTGGTCAGACCTTGGTTCGTGTACTGCTGATCGGTCAGTTGGTATCGTCAGACTGTAGTTCATATTGCTGCATCGTTCAGTGTTGAAGTATGTGATATTTGTATTTTGTGTTCTCGCTCATTGATAGTTTCTGTTATGACGTCACTACGCACACGTGACAGGATGTGTGCAACTACTCCAGTCATTGCAATTGTATTAAAGTATTAATTTGCTAAGTGAAAAGTCGCTCCTTGCAAGCATCGGATCGGAACTCGTCGTACGCGGTTTGGGAAATAGGGGATGTTCTTTATCTGGCAAACACTTCCTCCCCGCTCTCCCATCAGCCACTCCTAGGCAACCCAGTATTTTCATGTCCACCGTGGAGTTGATCTCCGCGGTTCGTAGCGTATACTATGCTCCAGCTGTTGTTCAGAACGAATCGTGAAGTATTATCATTCCAGAAAACGTCTTTTAATGCACAAACCTTGGCAGGTATATGTTTACAATTTTCGTATCATCGACGTAACTAATGAAAAACTTCAGCATAAGACATCATTATGATTTAACAGGAAGCGAATTTCACTACACCACTCATGGGTTCACGCTCATCAGCGCGGCGCTAGAGGGCGCTAGTGGCCACACATTTCCGTCAATGGTGCAAGAATTGTTCGCAGAGATTGGAATGACCGCGTCAGGCCTGGACGACAAACAACGGTTGCTCTACCACAGGGCCAGGTATGTCAAAACACTGATGATAATAATAATAATGTATTCACTTAAATACAAAATACAAATATAAGTGGTGTCAGTACATCTAGACGTTGAGGGTGGGTCACAAGAATAAGTCATCTTTTTGTGACATTAGCATTGTCTGTTTGAATTTAGTCGTCTTATTATTGTGTGCATGCGTACGTGTAGCGTGTGTGCATGTGCATATTCGTGTGCGACCGTGCGTACAAAATGAATAAATCTGGAATGTGCGCACGTCACCAACCCATTACTAGATGTCGCCACTTTCAGGGGCTACACGATGGATGACAATGGCGTCCTGAGAAACGCCCCGTACACATCGAGTTCGTTCAAGTGGGCTGGTGCTGGCCTCGTGTCTACTGTCCAGGATCTCGTCCGCTTCGGAAACATGATGCTATACAGCTTCCAGAGTAAAGAATGCAGCGACACAGACCTCACGCCTGGTTACCTCAAACCAGAAACTGTACAGCAACTATGGACGCCAGTTACCGGCACCGCTGTCAGCTGGGACAAGGTGGGTCGGTATGGAATGGGGTGGCAGATTGTGCCGATTTCTGACGCCAGGTTCTGCGTGGGTCACACTGGTGGCACGATTGGGGCTAGCTGCGCCTTGATGTTGCTACCTCCAGCGCGAGAGAGCACCAAGGAACCCCCACAGGGCGTTGTAGTCGCCATCTTGACTAACCTACAAGCGGCTAATTTAGGTCCGCTTGCTGTCCGTATTGCGAAAATAATTGACAAAGTTGATGCGTAAAACGTCGAAGGACATTGGTAACTGTGATACGCCGAATTAACGAGTATTTAATGTACGGTATATTAATGATGTCATTTATTATTTGAAATCATATACGTTTTCATTACACATTATATAGAAATGTCTAACCTAGCATCATTCGAAGCTCAGTAGCATACCTAGTAAACTGACATAGATTTCAACGTGGACGTAATTGTGTGGCAATATTACCCTCGTTGGCTTCAGAAAATCGCCCGTTTGAACATATTATGGTTATTGGAATGCTTGGCCCTCAAATACGTTTTTACAGATGCATTGGAGTGTTTTTGCTACAATAAATACTGGTGTATGATAAAAGCTTATTAGTTTGATGTTTACTTTTTAAGGTGAGATAGGCCCCATCGATTACAGTGAAAAACTTGTCTCAGTGGTGAAACAGTTTAACTTTGCAGTCCTACTGTTGATATGCATTTGATTTCACATAGGTATCGTGGTTATTCTTTTGTTTCGATAATATTAAACTTACTCATGCATGTTTAATTAAATGTATCCAAACAATAACTACCGTGTTGTGTCAAAAGAAATATGTTTTCATTAAGTTATAATTAGTTGCCGTCATAGTGACTTCGTACTATGTCTGATGACCACCAGCTGTCGTAGCAGAAAACAGCGCGCTAATTCTCCCGTAGGTACATAGGTGTTGCAACCAGGAGATGGGCATGTAATGATTACCTCCATCTGAGGCCATGGCTCACAGCTACCAGCCCCCCTCCCCAATTTTCAACAGCTTCCGACGACGCTTATGTAGTAGGACTGTCGTAGCCAGTCTCGCTATCCAGGCGGCGAGGGTGGTCGTAGCCAGCCTCGCTAGCCAGGCGGCGAGGGTGGTCGTAGCCAGCCTCGCTAGCCAGGCGGCGAGGGTGGTCGTAGCCAGCCTCGCTAGCCAGGCGGCGAGGGTGGTCGTGGCCAGCCTCGCTAGCCAGGCGGCGAGGGTGGTCGTAGCCAGGCGGCGAGGGTGGTCGTGGCCAGCCTCGCTAGCCAGGCGCCGAGGGTAGTCGTAGCCAGCTAACAACGCAGTTATTCTCCCGTGGACGTAGTACTAGCACTAGGGGTGACTATCGGGGTAGATTTGCTAATGCTGTATAACTATTTCTGTACTATTGATATAGTTTCATAACTACTGCGATAGTTTCATCATTCGGTATTTCATGAATCATGAAATGGCGAATAGCCAGGACGACAGTCCCAAGCCGAAATTAATGGGTGGCGCTGACGCGTGGCCTTCGAGGCAGTTGGTTTAAATTAATGGGTGGCGCTGACGCGTGGCCTTCGAGGCAGTTGGTTTAAATTAATGGGTGGCGCTGACGCGTGGCCTTCGAGGCAGTTGGTTTAAATTAATGGGTGGCGCTGACGCGTGGCTTTCGAGGCAGTTGGTTTAAAATGCTGAATCCGCGAATAAAGCTGCTGTAATCGATTATTGTTGGATGTTAAGTCGATGAATAAAAAAAATCAATATAGTTGAAAAACGTGTATTTATATTGTTACAGTGACCCTGCTTAATTGTTTTGCCAACTATCGGTACTACGGATAGTGCAGTGTACTGTCGACGATGCCTATCGAGAGTGAATCATTGATAGTATTGCATCGCCACATCGACTATTGCAATGCATCGATAGTTCGATCTATTGTTACACCCAGCTTGCACTGCAGTTCTTTATCAATCACCAGTGGCCGCTGTTCTGTCGACGTTCCTCGCGGCCAGTATGCGAGGTAGTTGTCTTCAAAAGTTCACTGAAGCGAGACGCGCCCCACATTGCCTGAATGGACAACGAGTGGCTGTTCATGTCGCGCAGAATCGCGGTGGTCTGTCGCGGACAATGGCTTCGTGTTGTTGCTGCCACAGTAAGAATAACGTGGGTGTCTCGGGTGCAACGTCAGCCGGTGTTCCTGTTGGAGTCACCCTAAAGCGATTACGTCCTGCATGCACTTTTGTTGGATTTTGGAGCAGACGGGAAGAACGGGGAGGCCGCAGGGAGCGGGAAATCCGGGATGAACACAGACGGTATACGACGCGAGACAGAGCGGCTGAAGCAGACTCGCGAGAACGATCAGGTAGCGCCGTCAGTGGCTGCAGAGGCTGCCGCGACGGGCAACATTCGTCGATGTGACGAGATGTTACGACTACTGCACCAGCTGAAACGGGTAATCGTTGTCATCAGTGCCGGATTAACCAATTAAGGTACTAGTGGTACACTCGCACCAGTGGTACACTAGCTCCAGTGGTACTCTCGTACCAGGCTCCCACAAAAAGGCCCTTACAAAATCAAATATATTACATAAGATTAGCCCCTTAGAGTCTCTCTTTACTTCGCCGGAATCGGGCTCCGACCTCCGTTCAACTTCTGTGATATAGTCGTGACTTGACACCACCTCAAAGTAATATAGGGCGAACGTGGCGAGGGGAACGGCCGTGAAGTCTCTAACATAACTGTATTAGTATCGTCATCTAGCGTATTAGCTTTGTGTTAATCTTGACATTTTAGGCACAGTGGCGCAACAAAACTAAGCGCGCCTTACAATTTGACAACGTGATTACTTAAAACTTCTTAAACTTGTTTTGGAATAACCTCTGACTTAGTAATTTACGTACATCTAGTGGTAACCGCATTCAACCTACATGGTGGCAGTCGAATTTTTGAATAACCACGGCCGGTCAATATTAAATAATGGAAATCGGTGTCTGAAACAACGAAATGGATATTTGGATGACTTTCGCTGACAGATGATCAGGGGCGGACCTAGGCTTGTTGGCAAGGTTCAGTCAGTCGTAGACCTATATCATTCTGCTTACGAACCGGGGGGGGGGGGACACACATGTGTCGTTCTACTTACACAAGGGTTAATATTAGCCGGCTGCTAATACTTCAGTCTTTACATTGACACTAGTTCCGATGTAGGCCTATATACGCGTTCCTTTACCGTAATATTGCCACGGACGGGGGGTCTAAGAACCCCCCCAAGGCCTGGATCCGCTGCTTTGTGATCAATAACAAATATAATCGATCGTACGAATTGCAACGAGTTACCCTAGTGACCGACATGAGTTACCCTAGTGACCGACATGAGTTACCCTAGTGACCGACATGAGTTACCCTAGTGACTGACATGAGTTGCCCTAGTGACCGACATGAGTTACCCTAGTGACCGACATGAGTTACCCTAGTGACTGACATGAGTTGCCCTAGTGACCGACATGAGTTACCCTAGTGACCGACATAAGTTACCCTAGTGACCGACATGAGAATATAGACACGTGAATGATTATGCTCAAACATAGTTAAATAAATCCCCCACAAAACGTTTGTACCCCCGCCCCTTACATTGTTAATCCGGCACTGATTATCAAGGGCTAACATGTGACTCGTATATGACGCTACACTTTATGCTTGATAATATGCGGGATTGTCAGTTTAATTGTGAAATATTGTCATTAGATAGAAAGATGTGTATGGGTTGTTTCGTTAGGCAAAACAGTTAACCAATTTCTAGTAATTTTACGACTATACCGTTTTATGCATCAAATCAATCTTTTTCGTCGCCAAGTAAGATCTACAATATTTTAATTATGAAAAAAAACATCTCGTTTTCAGGAACATTCCTAATAAAACAGACGAGTTAATTCACGCAGAAACTCTCTGCAGAATAGTGTGATATTGCATTTATTATATTGTTCGTTGCAGAAAGTCGACAAGCATCCGCAGGACATGATCACCGAATACTCAACGAAAACCGATAATCCTACGAAGACGACAGATAATCCTGGCAAAACCTAGATGTCAAGACTGTAAATAAATCGTGTGTTCCCGATCTGTGGACCTCTTTGAAGGGTTGCAACGTATCGAACTACTTGAGTTGTGTACAAAAACATTAATCCGGATAATCTTTATTTACATGTGAGATTGTGTGTGCGTGCGTGCGTGTTTGCGTGCGTGCGTGTGTATATGTACTATATACCACGTTGTACTAATTATGTTCAACCGTGTACACAATGAAGATATACTAAACAAATGAAATAAGAATAATTCTGAATGAGAATACTAACTTTTTTGCGGCGCCCCAAGTAGGGATTTCGATTGCACTTGTTTTATGGAATGTTCCTTTTTATAGTCATTAATTAAAAGCCACATTGTTTTTTTACGTGATACAACTTTTGTTTTGAATTACAGATATCATGTACTAATTTTATGTAAGGTAAAATTTAACATTGAACTAACCTGTGAATTGCGTTGATTTTCTAACTTGTGTGAGACGTCGTCGCCTCAAATTTGCTTTGCCTCAGTAGGATTGTTGTCGTAACATCAATTGGAAATTCATTCATGGGAGGATTTTGTCGATCTAATTCTTCACAACTGTCGGGGAGGGGTACGTGCATATTAGAGCAATATAGCGGACTATTACGTTGGTACAGAATTATCCGCAAGATAATTGAGAAAAATACCATCCTTGAGAAAGTTCGCACACACAGTCTATATGTTTTTTCTACTTACATTAAAAACTACTATACTAGGAATTACGAATCATGTTGTAATATATATATATATATATATATATATATATATATATATATATATATATATATATATATATACATATATATATATACATATATATATACATATATATATATATATATATATATATATATATATATATATATATATATATATATATATATATATATATATATATATATATATATATATATATATATATATAAATGTAACTCATATATGTTTAAATCATAAATCAATGTACGGATGTGTGTATTATGCAGATTTGAAGAATTTTAATTTACTTGCAATTGACATATCATTGTCTTGTAATTACAGTTATCACGTGATAGTTTAATACAGTTGATTATTTTTTTTCATTTGTATAATATGGTGGTTCCCGTAATAGCGACATTTTTTGTCTTATCGGGAGTCTCCACGATGTTCAGATTTCTGTATTATATTTATTTGCATAAGTATTATGCCTAAGCAAAAATGTCTTGCACTTGTCCACACATCGGTCGCGTCCCGTGTGGTGCACTCTCGCGACTACCGCCGCTTGTACAGTATGAAACCTTTCTCCTCACACTCAGCTTTACATTGCTCGAGTATGTAGGCACAGCTCGCGAGACACCACTTCTTGCGTTTTACGCCGTGAGGCTCCACACAGCCAAACATGACACAGTAGTCGCGGTCGCTGACACAGGTCTCCTCGCACGTCGGCATATCAGGCATGAGGTCCCGGAGAAATTCGAAATCCTCTTTGGTGAATTCCTCCTCCTCCTCCTCGTCGTCGTCGTCGCTGCCGAACAGCCAGGCGCGGGACGGCGCGGCGAGAGCAACGCAGACGACAAACACCATCAGCAGCTAGAAAGAGATAGTAATCATGATGAAGAAGAAGAAGGATAAGAAGATGATGATGATAGCAGTAGCAGCGACAGCGGCAGTAATAACAATAATTATTAGTAGCATTAGTAGTCAGAGTCATCCCAGCAAGGGTCCAACAAGGATTTAGGGTGAAAATGCAATTTTGAAAAGATACGTCTTTAGATTTTTACGGAAGTTAGTGGGATCTCCAGATGATTTTGAAGGAGTAGTTTCTTCCATATAGTGGGCGCAGCTACAGCGAAAGGAAGGTTAACAGCACGCCTGGGGATACATATGATAGACGCAGGCGAATAATCAAATAACGGATGTGTTGCAAATGCGCCATGAGCTAGTGCAGCGGAATAATACCGTACTAATAGCGTACTGAAATTAGATAATCTAATACCCCACTGAAATTGGACAATCTAAAAGAAGCTACGAAAAAGAATTAGCATGTAGCATACAAAAATGACAGCAGGAGTTTTTACGCATATATCAAGAGTAAACAAACAGTACGAGACAAGGTTGGATCACTAGAAGACAGTGCTGGTAATAAAATATTACAAGGTTTTTTAATGCCGGAAGACCTAAATTTCAGTGTTTACCAGAAAGGATATTAGGTCATTACCCGTTCCAGATGTTAAATTTCAAGAGCCTAAATCGGACTATTTAGGGCAGTTAATTGTAACTCCAGAAATGGTAGCTAAAAATGAAGGTTATGAAGGATAATAAATCACATGAAGTGGATGGAATTCCGACAAAACTATTAATGGAAACAGTAGAACAAATTAGCATACCACTTGCAAGAGTGTTCAACTTGTCAATAAAAGAGGGAGTGGTTCTTTTTGAATGGAAAGAAGCAAACATCATACCATTATTGAAAAAGGGTCCGAGAAATAAGTCAGAGGATCACAGACCAGTGATTTTAGCACCAGTGATTTGTAAATTATTAGAAACGTTAATTAAAGGCCATATGTTTTGACTTCCTTTATTAAATCCATCTCAACATGGATTCCTAAAATGCTTAACACATATGTTAGGTTATTTGGAAAGAAATTACTAAGTGAATAGACGAGTGATCACCAGTAGATATTATCTACTTAGATTTTCAGAGAGCTTTTGACATAGTGCCACATCAAAGATTACTAATTAAATTAAAAGCCCATGGTATCGGGGATGGCATAATCGACTGGTTAAAAAAAAATCCATAGGCAGCTGAGATCATTCAATTCGCAACACTTCATTGTTCCTAAAACTAAGCTTAACTTGGGCAAACGTGTTTTCTCTGTCGCTGCGCCTAGGATCTGGAATGAACTCCCCATCACTTTGAAAACACCTGGAACTATAGCTACCTTTTTGAGAAAAAAAAACTCAAGACATATTTATTCTAAATTGCATTTCCACCATAAATCTTCGGTGGTCCCTCGTTCTGATAGACTTTTGCGCGTCCCTGTTCACGATTATGCTTAATGATTCTCTTTTGCTGCTCCTCTGAGCTCAGGTTCCTGAGGATATAGGCGCCATAGAAGTTAATTGTTATTATTATTATCTGCCATCATAGTAATATAAAAGGAAAAATATAACTCATCATGGTGTTGTGAAACAAGGAATTAACTCATACCTTTGAGGACTTCATCGTGTGAGGTTGTTCCTGTGTGAGGTTGTCTTGGTGCGTTAGATGACTGGAATAACCAAAGCAGCTATGTAAAAGCAGGTAAACAATTAGGTGTAGATAAACACGTGTATTTTAAATCACGTTGTTGTGTTGCAAATATAGTGATACATATGTCGGGTTATATTAACAGAGTGATAATAATATTTCGAATTAATACTACTCCGTATTGTCAGCCTAGTCGCAATGATGCGTTTTCTTGCTTTTAGGGGGTGTGACGTCACAATGCAATGCAATGTGATGTCATGGTTGCACCCCAGCGAGCATGCTAATGCACTGGTCGGTTGGGATGTCGAAGGTGAACCAAGGCAATATAGGACAAGCTAGCATAGGGTTGTGTGACGTCGAGCATAATAGGAAACCTCATCCCAACGACCGTTCATTGTTAGTGCTCCCTTAATCCCTGAAGTCCGGAGTGAGGCTGGCACCTGTATCGGTCGTCAATTTCTGTTTTCCCCTCTTCGTCATTGATCCCGTTTCACTGCCCCCATCCCTCGCACTCGTTTTCCACTCCCCCACTCCCGCCAAATATATCTTCATGAATGAAATATAATTAAATACAGCACTAGAATATAGCACTAATTATCATGAACTAGTTATCATTTCTGATACCTTGAAACACGTAGTAGTTCTCACTGCCTTCAACACGTTGCACGAGTAGCCCAGGAGCCCAGGAGCATTAGGTCAAAATGGACCCACGTTGGAAATAAAAAGTACGAAGCATTTTTGTCAGGATAGTTACAAAATACCACATTGAACACAATCCCCTGGTGTCTCGTGTGTGCGTTTGTCACAACGCGGCTAGATGCGCGAGAACCATTAAATACTATACTGAAAAAAATGTGCTTTGTACTATCTATTTCCATGTTCAACCCTAATGCTCCTGGATTAAAATAAGAAGCTACCCCCCAAGTCAGACAGCCTTTATCTATGTTACAGAGACACGCAACGTAAAACAAGACAACGTAAACTCGTCGGTCAGTTCAACGCCTACAAAGTGATTCCGCGACATACATTTGCACACACACACACATATATATATATATATATATATATATATATATATATATATATATATATATATATATATATATATATATATTATCTCATCTTATAATTTGATTACTCCGCTAAGTAAAACAAAATGTTTTCTAACTTACCTTAGATGGCTGTCTCTGCTAGTAATGCCAAGGTGCAACTGTTGATTTACGTCTCATCTGTTGGAAGGTTGCGACGTGCAGAAAGGCAAGTCACTGTCAAACACTTGAGTACTTGACAAACATGGGTGTGCATAAGATTTTATGAAGTACCACTTTGCATCTATTATGCGCTCAACTCAATGTCGCGAACAGCAAGTTAAACTGAAGTTATATAACATTATATGGTTACGATGACATTGGAAATTGTTTCTTCAAATTTGGTACTTTATCCTCAAAAAGGTCGGCCAGTAATGTTAATTAATTATGAGAGTAATTACGTCACGAGACCCCGTAACAAACACTGCACTAAGTGCAGGGTTCACAATCATATAACTGTATTTGTAAACATAGTAGTATTGTGGGACAAGTTTAAATAATTCGACAATACCTGCACAGAAAGAATAGTGGTCTGGTTTTTCGCAACAACAAATACCTTACATTAGGTTAGGTATTGAAGACCCACATTTTATATTTAGCTGTGGTGTACACTTCCAAATAAAGTGTAAAAGAGGTGTATTGTAAAACACTTGGTTTTCCGTGATTAGTATACCGTTTACTGATACATTCTGGGGAAAACATGAATATTCATAAAAGCCCATGTGTAAGAAAGCCCAGTACAGTCATGTTTTGACTTGTATGTGTGCTTTTTCATGTTTGATCGTCAATCAAGTATACAAATGAGACACAGGTCAACAACGTCTGAGGCGGTCACTCATATGTTCACTTAGTGTTGAGTGAGAACAGCAAACACTCCAATATGCATAGTTGACCCTTGATACTTTAACATTGCTCTTACCCCCACATCACACACAACGGAATCAATCCTAATAGATAACTTATCAGTTATAACTCCAATGAAGCCTAACTCAGGCATTATAACTAAACAGTCATCAGACCATCGACCATACTTCGCCTTTTTAAGTACAAATGGGGGTCCAACGTAATGTATGAAGCGCCAAAGGCGTGAAACTAGGCGTGAAGTGCCTCGGGGTGTGCGTTGTAGGGGAGTATCCCCCTTCCTTCCTCGGGGTGTGTGTTGTAGGGGAGTATCCCCCTTCCTTCCTCGGGGTGTGTGTTGTAGGGGAGTATCCCCCTTCCTTCCTCGGGGTGTGTGTTGTAGGGGAGTATCTCCCTTCCTTCCTCGGGGTGTGTGTTGTAGGGGATTATCCCCCTTCCTTCCTCGGGGTGTGTGTTGTAGGGGAGTATCCACCTTCCTACCTCGGGGTGTGTGTTGTAGGGGAGTATCCACCTTCCTTCCTCGGGGTGTGTGTTGTAGGGAGTATCCACCTTCCTTCCTCGGGGTGTGTGTTGTAGGGGAGTATCCCCCTTCCTTCCTCGGGGTGTGTGTTGTAGGGGAGTATCCACCTTCCTACCTCGGGGTGTGTGTTGTAGGGGAGTATCCACCTTCCTTCCTCGGGGTGTGTGTTGTAGGGAGTAACCACCTTCCTTCCTCGGGGTGTGTGTTGTAGGGGAGTATCCGCCTTCCTTCCTCGGGGTGTGTGTTGTAGGGGAGTATCCCCCTTCCTTCCTCGGGGTGTGTGTTGTAGGGGATTATCCCCCTTCCTTCCTCGGGGTGTGTGTTGTAGGGGAGTATCCCCCTTCCTTCCTCGGGGTGTGTGTTGTAGGGGAGTATCCCCCTTCCTTCCTCGGGGTGTGTGTTGTAGGGGAGTATCCACCTTCCTACCTCGGGGTGTGTGTTGTAGGGGAGTATCCCCCTTCCTTCCTCGGGGTGTGTGTTGTAGGGGAGTATCCACCTTCCTACCTCGGGGTGTGTGTTGTAGGGGATTATCCCCCTTCCTTCCTCGGGGTGTGTGTTGTAGGGGAGTATCCACCTTCCTACCTCGGGGTGTGTATTGTAGGGGAGTATCCCCCTTCCTTCCTCGGGGTGTGTGTTGTAGGGGAGTATCCCCCTTCCTTCCTCGGGGTGTGTGTTGTAGGGGATTATCCCCCTTCCTTCCTCGGGGTGTGTGTTGTAGGGGAGTATCCACCTTCCTTCCTCGGGGTGTGTGTTGTAGGGGAGTATCCCCCTTCCTTCCTCGGGGTGTGTGTTGTAGGGGAGTATCCCCCTTCCTTCCTCGGGGTGTGTGTTGTAGGGGATTATCCCCCTTCCTTCCTCGGGGTGTGTGTTGTAGGGGAGTATCCACCTTCCTACCTCGGGGTGCGTGTTGTAGCGGAGTATCCACCTTCCTTCCTCGGGGTGTGTGTTGTAGGGAGTATCCACCTTCCTTCCTCGGGGTGTGTGTTGTAGGGGAGTATCCCCCTTCCTTCCTCGGGGTGTGTGTTGTAGGGGAGTATCCACCTTCCTTCCTCGGGGTGTGTGTTGTAGGGAGTATCCACCTTCCTTCCTCGGGGTGTGTGTTGTAGGGGAGTATCCGCCTTCCTTCCTCGGGGTGTGTGTTGTAGGGGGAGTATCCAACTTCCTTCCTCGGGGTGTGTGTTGTAGGGGAGTATCCCCCTTCCTTCCTCGGGGTGTGTGTTGTAGGGGATTATCCCCCTTCCTTCCTCGGGGTGTGTGTTGTAGGGGAGTATCCCCCTTCCTTCCTCGGGGTGTGTGTTGTAGGGGAGTATCCCCCTTCCTTCCTCGGGGTGTGTGTTGTAGGGGAGTATCCACCTTCCTACCTCGGGGTGTGTGTTGTAGGGGAGTATCCCCCTTCCTTCCTCGGGGTGTGTGTTGTAGGGGAGTATCCACCTTCCTACCTCGGGGTGTGTGTTGTAGGGGATTATCCCCCTTCCTTCCTCGGGGTGTGTGTTGTAGGGGAGTATCCACCTTCCTACCTCGGGGTGTGTATTGTAGGGGAGTATCCCCCTTCCTTCCTCGGGGTGTGTGTTGTAGGGGAGTATCCCCCTTCCTTCCTCGGGGTGTGTGTTGTAGGGGAGTATCCACCTTCCTACCTCGGGGTGTGTGTTGTAGGGGAGTATCCCCCTTCCTTCCTCGGGGTGTGTGTTGTAGGGGAGTATCCACCTTCCTACCTCGGGATGTGTGTTGTAGGGGATTATCCCCCTTCCTTCCTCGGGGTGTGTGTTGTAGGGGAGTATCCACCTTCCTACCTCGGGGTGTGTATTGTAGGGGAGTATCCCCTTCCTTCCTCGGGGTGTGTGTTGTAGGGGAGTATCCCCCTTCCTTCCTCGGGGTGTGTGTTGTAGGGGAGTATCCACCTTCCTACCTCGGGGTGTGTGTTGTAGGGGAGTATCCCCCTTCCTTCCTCGGGGTGTGTGTTGTAGGGGAGTATCCACCTTCCTACCTCGGGGTGTGTGTTGTAGGGGAGTATCCCCCTTCCTTCCTCGGGGTGTGTGTTGTAGGGGAGTATCCACCTTCCTACCTCGGGGTGTGTGTTGTAGGGAATTATCCCCCTTCCTTCCTCGGGGTGTGTGTTGTAGGGGAGTATCCACCTTTCTACCTCGGGGTGTGTGTTGTAGGGGAGTATCCCCCTTCCTTCTTCGGGGTGTGTGTTGTAGGGGAGTATCCCCCTTCCTTCCTCGGGGTGTGTGTTGTAGGGGAGTATCCACCTTCTTTCCTCGTGGTGTGTGTGGTAGGGGAGTATACCCCTTCCTACCTCGGTGTGTGTGTTGTAGGGGAGTATCCCCCTTCCTACCTAGGGGTGTGTGTTGTAGGGGAGTATCCCCCTTCCTACCTCGGGTGTGTGTTGTAGGGGAGTATCCCCCTTCCTACCTCGGGGCGTGTGTTGTAGGGGAGTATCTACCTTCCATCCTCGGGGTGTGTGTTGTAGGGGAGTATCCCCCTTCCTACCTCGGGTGTGTGTTGTAGGGAAGTATTCACTTTCCTTCCTCGGTGTGTGTGTGTGGTAGGGGAGTATCCCCCTTCCTACCTCGGGTGTGTGTTGTAGGGGAGTATTCACTTTCCTTCCTCGGTGTGTGTGTTGTAGGGGAGTATCCCCCTTCCTACCTCGGGGCGTGTGTTGTAGGGGAGTATCTACCTTCCGTCCTCGGGGTGTGTGTGGTAGGGGAGTATCCCCTTCCTACCTCGGGTGTGTGTTGTAGGGGAGTATCCACCTTCCTTCTTCGGTGTGTGTGTGTGTGGTAGGGGAGTATCCACTTTCCTACCTCGGGGTGTGTGTTGTAGGGGAGTATCCACCTTCCTTCTTCGGTGTGTGTGTGGTAGGGGAGTATCCACTTTCCTACCTCGGGGTGTGTGTTGTATGGGAGTATCCACTTTCCTACCTCGGGATGTGTGTTGTATGGGAGTATCCACCTTCCTTCTTCGGGGTGTGTGTTGTAAGGGAGTATCCACTTTCCTACCTCGGGGTATGTGTTGTATGGGAGTATCCACCTTCCTTCCTCGGGTTGAGTGTTGTAGGGGAGTATCCACCTTCCTTCCTCGGGGTAGTCATATGCCATTCTGCCGGGGGGGTATCAGTCAGTCGTAGTCATACGCCGTTCTGCCGGGGGAGGGGGGGCGGGACGACACACGTGTCGTTCTACTTAAAGAAGGGTTAATATTAGCCAGCTGCTAAAATTTCAGTCTTTACATTGACACTAGTTCCTATAGGCCTATATTCGTGTCCCATTACCGTAATATTTGAAACGAACACAGGGGTTCTAAAACTCCCCTCCATAGCCTAGGGGTTCTTGAGACCCCTAGTGCCCCCCCATGATCCGCTGCTGGATTAATAGCAATCTCACCAACAATTTCAAAATAATTATAGCAATTATTTACAACCAGCTCGATTTTTTTAAGCATAAAAACTTATGTACGATAACCAAAAAGGATTTAGAAAGGAACATTCAACGGAATTTGCTCTAGAGTTAACTGATATACTATTGACGCGGAAATACCTATAAATATTTACTTGGACCTTTCAAAACCAGTTGACTCCCCGAACCACACAATATTAACATATGTGTTAGTGTATTATGGCGTAGAAATGGGCGCTTTAGATCTATTCAAAAATGATTTAAAAACAGTACGTAGAAATTTACGAAGCCAAATCAGATATGATTACCTTCTCAACAGGCGTACTAATGGCTCAATTATGTGCCCTTTGCTGTTTTTAATTTACATTAATGACTTAGTCCAGTCAAAATGACCCAGTCCAGTAAAAAATGTACTCCGATGAACATTATGTACGCCGATGACACCACCCTTTCAAATACCGTAGATTATTTCGTAAAATATAAAGAAAATTAAAATGCAGATTTCTTGATAAACGCAGAACAGATAAAACACTCATGAGTGGCTGAAAAAAATTATCTCTTAATTTAAACAAATCTAATGTTTTGTTTAACGAAGTCTCAAGTACAGTTTGCCACATACCATATACTATGCACCTGTGCATTTAAACATAAGATCACCACTCATGGTGTACATGGTTTTGTAATGTATATCAAGTATTATTCTGTGCAAACATTATCTTGAACATTGTACAATCCGAAACTGTTATATCTACTAACACGAACGACTATGTCGGTGCACCTCCTTCGTTACACATTACTCAGTGTTAAATCGATTACATGTATTTCTTTTTTATTTATTCTGTCCTGTTGATGCATTAATATTACTAGGGAGTAATTGTTCTAAAATATTGAAATAATTGATGAACAGGGGATGGAACCTACGACAGCTATTAAATTTAATCTCACGTCCCTTTTGTGACATTAACTTTCATTTTCGTACAATATATATTTGTTATCACTTCCTTTTTTCCTGTTTACTTAATTTGTTTGTGTCTTTGGGACGAATAAATATGTCCTGTTCCTGTTCCTCTCACAACGATGTCGTATTCAGGTGTTCCCAGATGTTGTCATCGTAGCTCGACTACAGATAAATATACATACGTCCCTCGTTCACGTGAAACATCGACTGTCTGTAACAGTACCACATCACCTTGACATTGTTAGCGTCCTAAACAAATACTAAGATCACGTCTACGTGACTACGACTTTACAATAGAACATTTGAAAAAGTGTGCATTAGTCTGTGATTGGGAATGTAGAGGCTACCCGGAATGTAGAGGCTACCCGGAACGTAGAGGCTACCCGGAATGTAGAGGCTACCCGGAATGTAGAGGCAACCCGGAATGTAGAGGCAACCCGGAATGTAGAGGCTACCCGGAATGTAGAGGCAACCCGGAATGACGTGTTTTAATCGCCAGATGGCGAATACGTCATAATGTCAGAAAGAGTTTCGTGAAATGCATGTGGTTTGTATTTCCTTTGATGTCTTAGAAGCTACGACAATATGAGTTTTCATCCTAGTGTAACACACTATTCGTCGGTAAACGTACGCGTCGTGTTAGACACATCACTCTCTCAATCCTCTTCGTCGGTAAACGTACGCGTCGTGTTAGACACATCACTCTCTCAATCCTCTTCGCTTGCACCTTATCCAGCCAACATATACATCAGTGGTAAATATCAGTATGTGTTATTGTTGACAGAACGTATTCGTTGCTGTCACGGTCATTTCTTAAATATTTGTCGGCTATGATCGGGCACGCGTTGTCATGGGTACACGATCGTTCTACAACGAAATATAATTAATTAAATTTAAAGTACAACATGGACGTCGCCAAATGTAGTTCTGTAGTATTCACCAGAGGCGCCACTTGTTGTTTTGAGTCATCTCTACTGCGAGAAAATGTAGGTAAGAGGTGAATGTTAGGCCTACCTAGGAAGGGTAGGCAGATCAAAGTACACGAATATGCTAGCGGACGGGTTGTATGTAGGGGTTGTCAGTTGGAAGTACATGAAGATGCTAGCGGACGGGTTGTATGTAAGGGTTGTCAGTTGAAAGTACATGAAGATGCTAGCGGACGGGTTGTATGTAGGGGTTGTCAGTTGGAAGTACATGAAGATGCTAGCGGACGGGTTGTATGTAGGGGTTGTCAGTTGGAAGTACATGAAGATGCTAGTAGACGGGTTGTATGTAGGGGTTGTCAGTTGAAAGTACATGAAGATGCTAGCGGACGAGTTGTATGTAGGGGTTGTCAGTTGGAAGTACATGAAGATGCTAGCGGACGGGTTGTATGTTGGGGTTGTCAGTTGAAAGTACATGAAGATGCTAGCGGACGAATTGGAAGTAGGGGTAGTCAGCTGAAAGTACATGAAGGTGCTAGCGGACGAAGGTTGTATGTAGGGGTAGTCAGCTGAAAGTACATGAAGATGCTAGCGGACGAATTGGATGTAGGGGTAGTCAGCTGAAAGTACATGAAGATGCTACCGCACGAAGGATGAATGAAGGGGTTGTCAGTTGAAAGTACATGAAGATGCTACCGCACGAAGGATGAATGTAGGGGTAAGTAAGTTGGAAGTACATGAAGATGCTAGCGGACGGGTTGTACGTAAGGGCAGGCAGATCAAAGTACACGAAGATGTTAGTGGACAGGAGTGAATCGACGGCCGAAGGTGGTTGGGGGTGAATGCGGACAGTGGTGAATGAAGATGCTAGAGGCTGGAAGTGAAGGTAGGGGCAGGTGATCCGTATTGAGTGAAGGCGCTAGTGGGTGGTAGTGAAGGTAGGGGCAGGTGATCCGTATTGAGTGAAGGCGCTAGTGGGTGGTAGTGAAGGTAGGGGCAGGTGATCCGTATTGAGTGAAGGCGCTAGTGGGTGGTAGTGAAGGTAGGGGCAGGTGATCCGTATTGAGTGAAGGCGCTAGTGGGTGGTAGTGAATGTATGAATGGAAGGCAATGAATGCACGGACAGTCCGACGGAGGTGACTGGACAGAGCGGTGGACGGTAATGGATGAAGTCTTGCGTAACCTCATTTGCATATCTAGACAATTACTTGGATACTTCAGATTTGTCATCGGTTCGACGTACTGCGGGTGTAGCTATGTAGAAAGTGACGCGAGCAGGAACGCCAGGCAGTGACTGATGAGGGTCGTTCGATATCGAACCAGCGATAACTGTCAATTAAGTACGCCAGTAACTTCCGCCGGCCGAGAGATAAACACCAACGCGGCCACTAGGAATAAGCTGGTGACGTCATTCGCCTGGCAGTAGCAGTCCTAGCTGGCGTAGGAGAGCGACTAGTCGTCTGGCCGACCTCCAACGGTGAGCGCGGGCGGCATTTAAACTTGCATTGAATGCAAACCTTTGCAACTGGACGCCACGCGGGATATAGTGGATCTTGTGTTCCCCGCTGCGACTTCTCCAGTCGAGTAGTGAGACTGTTCAACCGTGCATGTCTTCCGCGTAAGTACATCCAGTAGATGCGAGCGTTGACGACTGAGTGCAGTCCGCTAGCGTTAGTTTCGGGTTTCATAATCTACTTTGTGCTTCTCTAATGTTAAGCGGCGAGTATTGCGTAGTGGAGCTATGAAGGATTGAGTCAAACAGTCAATGCCAATGGTGCAGTCGTTTGTAGCAATTACGTAGTGCAAGAACATAGCCGTAATAAAACTCACTGAGCCCAAAATGAACGTGTGTGTGTGTGTGTGTGTGTGCGTGCGCGCGCGCGTGCGTGTGTGTGCGCGCGCGGGCATGCCTGCGTGCGTGCGTGCGTGCGTGCGTGCGTGCGTGCGTGCATGTTTCGTTTATTAATTGATATAGACAATCTTGCAGGAATTCAACCACAGTGTCCGTGTCCGGAACGAACAACCAGACACGGAACACACGACGTAGGCCTAACTCGTTATTAGTAAACATTTAATAATGTGGTCAATCTTGGTTTAAACCGGACGAAACTGGGAGAGGATAATTCTGTTCTGATTGCGCGGCGTGTCCAGATGAAACAATCATTGTTTAATTGCTTCGTACAATCAATAAGTATTTCCGCATCGATTCAGTTGGTGGTTTCATGCGTATTTTTAACGATCGATACGAACGGCAATCGCACAGTTTTTCGCATATCATATTATATCCGAAATAAAGAATTCGCAACTCATGTGAACTAATCGAGGGTTGTCTGGTTTTAACCTTCTTTGAGCCTGACACGCACTCCAACAATAACGTATACTTGGCGCACGATGCGATAGGGAACGTAAGTCTCGTGACCTAGTTTTAACTCGAGGTTCCGCGTTAGTTAAGCCGATTGGCGACTTATCGCCCACATTGTTTCGTTATTGCTTACAACTAGTTTATTGGCTTATTTTAGCTTTATTGATTATACTGTTGCGTTATGGCTTCAGTTATATCACGTCAATTACATATCAAACTCAGCCACGCTTCAAAAAGGAACCAGGCGGCTTTTCACAGCGGACACATTTTAAACTTTATCTTCGAAGTTCTATCCGGAATATTATTGTCGAAACCATTATTGTTCGTTGTCGTTTCTTAACGTTATATGCCAACGAGGACACCTCGTATAAAGTAACTGTAAATTGTTAATTGAATATATTTAATAACACGATAAGCGTTAACAGAAGTATTGCTATACATACATTAAAACATAATCTGCCGAATAGTAGTGCTGTCATCCCATAATTTTATCAACTTAACGTTAGCTTCGCATTGGGCCTGGCAAAGGCCAGACGTCGTTATGGTAACATAGCTAAATTTACTAACATAGCTAGGTAGACAAATAATAGTAACAAAACGCGTTGGTAATTGCTGTACTAGGTAGTATGTTTTACCTGACAGTATATCACACAGGATGAGTAGTACTGTAAAGGAAGGATCTGCCATGCGCTGGCAGGTTGAATCACAGACGATCAAGAGGCGGTGTTGTCTAAGGTTGAATCACAGACGACCAAGAGGCGGTGTTGTCTAAGGTTGAATCACAGACGACCAAGAGGCGGTGTTGTCTAAGGTTGAATCACAGACGACCAAGAGGCGGTGTTGTCTAAGGCAGCCCGAATAGACAATAGGCCGGGTCGACCAGCCGGTTTATCGTTCAGTTTCGTACCAAAACTCTGGCAACCTATTTTGGTCTTGGATGCTTTACGATGACACCATGCACTCAAACCGCATGCACTCAAAAAGTTCTCCACGTGAAATTCGCCAGGTTGTAATTAGTTTGCACGAGAAATTCGCACTATGGACCACCCGCGGGCATTCTCAAAAGACTGCGGAATATGTGACAATAATACTAGACAATATGTAGGATCAGAATCGTTTCTGGCCCACGCATCGTGCTCCGTTCAGTTGCCTTTTATTCATGTCACGACAAAAATGACGACTCTCTCGGGGAGAACTTGTTATCCAAAGTGCTACGAGATGAGGACTATCCACTGGTGTAAAGAACAGGTTGCCGCCAGGGGTTTGAAAGAAAATCGTTTTCTAAACACATTTCTCATACTGGGCGTCCGGCCTACAAAGCTTAATGGAAAACTAGCCGGGCGGTGTAACGAATTACAGCAAAACCAAAATAGCCTAGCGCGGTGTCCGTGAAAGGTCAAAGCACCAACAAATGACATCGTAAAACATGGCATAAGAAATTTGAAAATGATGTTTACTTGATATAAGTGCAGTTGAGTTGGCATACTTGCAGGTTTGGTAGTAGACGCTATTGGTAGAGAAATAGTGCATCTTCCAAAGACATTATTCGGCGGTGTTGTGGTATTTCGGGCACTCGACACGTGCGCGCAGTAATATGCATATCATTTATGGACATATTGGTGACCGTTGACTGGCATCGCACATGCAGTCGTTTTAGAGAGAGAGAGAGAGAGAGAGATGCAGGTGCGTGGTTTTGATAACACTAGATGAAGCTTGTCGATGAAATGGTGGCATTGGCTGTGAATGTATTTTAAACATATTGTGTGGTTCAGTTTTGTTATAATCAGACTGTGCGTAAGTCCATCGTTGTATGACTGTTCTGTGGTCTGACCTCGACAGAGCACAGTGAAGACGTTCATTGTGTCTAAACATAAGCACACCCTGTCGGGCAAACAAAGGTAAGCGCTGACAACCGAAAAACATAATCATTTATACAGGGTGTATCTAACACCAACGAGAGTATCCTGTCAAACATAGCCCAAATGGGCGTGCGTGTGCGTGCGCGTGCGCACAAACTCATACGACGCAAGAATTGTCACAAATTAAAGAGAGTTGAAATGACGCTTTCCTTACGAAGCTAAGCCGAACTCTTGTGCCTGCAGTGTTACGTCAGATGATGGCATTGTCGCCTCTCCTCTTGTTATATTTCTATGTAATGGTTGCATGCGTGCATGCGTGCATGCGTGCATGCATGTATATGTCTATGTGTGCATCTTTTAAGCGTTGTTACCAAACGAGTGTCATTTACAGTACGTCATTGGTGTTGTGTACGGGCGCGTACCATAGTGGGTCTTTACGTTTGGAATATGCCGAGGCTGATTGTGAATAATGTGAAAGGGATTATTGGTAATTCGATGGTATCCTGGAGCGCTGATCAGTCAATAGACGCTGGCTATGGGTCAATGGTATCAGCGGCTGGCGAAAGGTTATTCTTGTCAGAGTGTAGCGCTAAGTCAGTAGCTACCGGCTAATGGTGTCTGGCGATAGGTAATTTAGTTCAGATGCTGGTGAACGGTAATATTGTTCGAAGGCTGGTGAAAGGTAATTTTGTTCAGAGGCTGGCGGTACTGCGATAGGTAATTTTGCACATAGGTTGCGGATAGGTCCAACAATGACAAAGGACCACACGGTACTCTTCCATGTATGATATGATCCACAAAGTCATGTATATGACCTAGAAGGCCATATATGATATGATCCACAATGGCATGTATGTTATGGCCCACAAGGCCATGTATGATATGACCCAGAAGGCCATGTATGATATGACCCAGAAAGCCATGTATGATATCACCCACAAGGCCATGTATGATATCACCCAGAAGGCCATGTACGATATCACCCAGAAGGCCATGTATGATATCACCCAGAAGGCCATGTATGATATCACCCACAAGGCCATGTATGATATCACCCAGAAGGCCATGTATGATATCACCCAGAAGGCCATGTGTGATATCACCCAGAAGGCCATGTATGATATCACCCACAAGGCCATGTGTGATATCACCCAGAAGGCCATGTACGATATCACCCAGAAGGCCATATATGATATCACCCAGAAGGCCATGTATGATATCACCCAGAGGGCCATGTATGATATCACCCACAAGGCCATGTATGGTATGACCCACAAGACCATGTATGTTATGACCCACAAGACCATGTATGATATGACCCACAAGGCCATGTATGTTATGACCCACAAGGCCATGTATGATAGGACCCACAAGGCCATGTATGATATGACCCACAAGACCATGTATGATATGACCCACAAGGCCATGTATGATATGACCCACATACATGTATGTGTGTATATATGCATGCATGTATACATATACAGGCATTTTATGCAACATTGCGCGACATCCTTGTTCTCGCTTGACGCAAAAATGGAAAAGACTTGGAGAATGTAAATGATGTCCACAAAGTCGAGTATTCGCGAAAGAATTCCAGCTCAACGAATCGATGCGGGACACGAACGGAAGTCATCGCCGTTGCTGCTCGCGTCGATCTGCGCTGTAGACGCTCACATTCCGGAAGGTCTGCCTATTGATCAGCGGAACATTCCTATTGATCGGCAGAACATTCCGGAAGGTCCGCCTATTGATCTGCGCACGCAATTGTGAACCGCAGCACGAAAAGAACGTTGGCCGTCCGTGTTCGTTATATACTCGGCAGTGGCTGTGCGTGCAGAGCCACGGACGAGGCAATGCCAACAATCGGGTATTTGCCATAACGGGTCAACGCTGACGGCGCACGAGATCGATCGTGTTCACTGCTTGGGGTGAGGCTTACTGAGACATACCGTCAATGTAGGTACGCGGTGGGAAGTGTAATATTGTATTGTCACTGTTACGAAAGCCTTTAAATGATGCACTGAGTCCTTATTGTTGTGATTAGTCCACGTTTAAGATAAGCTATCCTCACTATGCTTCACACGAGTATCATATACAATTACGAGACCAGCTTTGACCAATTTCTATGGTAACAGTAACGAAGAGGACGATTATGACGACGATCGATCACTTTCACTTTACTACTGCGCACAATAATCACATTCCAGTTATATTGCCCATAAAGACAATGCCAA
This sequence comes from Lamellibrachia satsuma, assembly GCA_033239005.1. Lineage (NCBI taxonomy): Eukaryota > Metazoa > Annelida > Polychaeta > Sabellida > Siboglinidae > Lamellibrachia > Lamellibrachia satsuma. The sequence goes on along the minus strand of BSQZ01000016.1, from coordinate 3,291,679 downwards.
ATTTCAATGCGCCTGCCTCTATTATATTCACTATATTAAATGCACATTATTGCTCCAATGTTAATAACAACGCGTCACGCTGGCGTGCCGCCCATTAAGACCGTACTATTTCTACGCTGATGGTTGTAAAATAAACGTTTACAGCAATGTCGGTGGCAACACCGCTGGCGGGGTCGGCCGTCAGCAGTGCGTGAGTGTGAACCGGCGCAGGCAGATCAGCGGTGTTGTGTTACATTATGTGTCTGCACGACATTCCAGTAGGTGGGATAGAAACACAGCCAACTCTCATTGAGTTAAAAGCCATTCATTTAGCATTCCATTGCAAAAAACATATTAATAAGGCCACATAACTAGCTACATGTGTACGTACGTGATGGGGCAGAAACATGTGCTGGGGAGTGTTCATTTAAAGTTAACTGACACCTATTTTTATCTCATTACAAGATTGCAGATTGCAGACAAATGGCAGATACGGACAAATGGTCCAATATCTAACCAAACTATTACTGGACTAATGTATGTTTGGCTAAACCGAAATTCGACAAAAGGGGCAACTGTAGCCCTTGTAGCCGGCGTCTGTGACAATACAGTGTTATACTATAACATAAATATATTCACACTTTCGCAGTTACCCGATGTAACCATGAAATTCAATTATATTAACATATGTACGTACTCTTTTGTTAAACCAACTGAATATTCAGACTAATCGCACACTACATATTTTAAGTTTGTAACATCACTGAACGCGAAGGGTTAACTACATTGTGGAGGAATGTATAGTCCCTTCGTCCTCTGCGGTGTTCTCTCGTGTAAGCACCGGCCGTGAGTACTTGATCAATACTGGCATTCTGGGAAACAGTCAAAGGCTCCTTCACGTCACAATAATGAGGCAGTCTTTAGGCAGGGCGCGATTGTGTCCGTCCATGCGTCTGAGAGCGTCTATGCCAATTAGTCCTTGACAGTTAGTTATTGATTCCTGTTGTGACGTCATAAACGCCGACGTCATTAGATCTGTTGTCTAGTCCCGCAGAAATGCACTAAGTAGTCGCATGCCGGTTCAATAACCACGTATTGATAAATCCTTAAATATCGGTGTGAGTTTTGTTCTAACTTCCCTGTTTTTGAAACAGGCAAGAGACTTGTTAGCTAACATATACGTTAATACGCAATTCTACAAATAATCTGAGAATGCTGCTTTAAACAAATGAGATTTAATGGCTGAGATTTGTTTTATGTTGAATCGGTTCAGTAACCACGTATTCATAAATTCCTAAATATCGGTGTGAGTGTTGTTCTTACTTCCATGTTTAAAACAGGCAAGATACTTGTTAGCTAACATATCCATTAGTACGTAATTCTACAAATAATCTGAGAATGCAGCTTTAAACAAATGAGATTTAATGGTTGAGATTTGTTTTATGTTGAATCAGTCTAGGATGCGGAGAAGCCGTTAGAAGAAACTCCCCCACACTACCTATCTCCCAGCAACGTGAAATATTAGACAGTTTCAGCTATTCGGTTTTTTTGCTCTACGTATCGCTAGGCACTGGCGTCAGAGGATGTTGTCGATCGCACGTTCGCGCGCCGAGACATCAATAAGGTTACGTAAATACTGACAGAATGGCCTCCATTAGTATATACGCTACTTTTAAGTTTTTAGACGTTATGTCAAAGAAGACATGCTTAAGTTTTACATACGATGTAATCAAGATATCGAAGACCAGTTATAACTTAACAGGACATGGAATACATCAGTAATTTCACGGACGTTTATACTATACGTTTAAGAACGAACCACTGGTGGAAAATCACTCATGCATGGCGTAGTGAGGTCCGAGAAATACACTAGAGGGTGTATGCCAGGGGTTTCAAACCCAGTCCCACTTGCAGGGGGGGGCAACCTCTCACCTCCCACCAATTTTGAGAGTCCACCGTCCACCAATCCCACAATTGTTAGAACCAACCTGCCGCGCGCACGCTCGCTCGTTCGCACGCATGCAAACACGAACACGTCAAGTGGGCGTCGTTCGACGTACACACGTGCGTTGGTAGTACACGTGCCGCTAAGCGCGAGACAGAAGCCATTCTGCGTAAACAACAATGAAATGAACTCGGCCACTCGCATGTATGACAAGCCATTACAGCCACTTATCTCTGCATATGTTACGACTGCACAGCGTGTTATTATCTCTCAGTACGGAGAGAGTATATAATAATGAATTCAAGTTGTCAACATAATGATAATAATAATATGTGGCCTTATATGATTATACGTGTGTGTGTGTGTGTGTGTGTGTTTGTGTGTGTGCGCGCGCGTGCGTGCGTGCGTGCGTGTGTACACGTGTACGCGCGTACGTACGTACTAGTGCTGCCACGGTTCCTGTGTTCACGGGTCTGTCACGGTTCCTGTGTTCGCGGGTCTGCCACGGTTCCTGTGTTCGCGGGTCTGTCACGGATCCTGTGTTCGCAGGTCTGCCACGGTTCCTGTGTTCACGGGTATGTCACGGTTCCTGAGTTCACGGGTCTGCCACGGTTCCTGTGGTCACGGGTCTGCCACGGTTCCTGTGCTCACGGGTCTGCCATGGTTCCTGTGTTCACGGGTCTGCCACGGTTCCTGTGTTCACGGGTCTGTCACGGTTCCTGTGTTCACGGGTTTACACCGTTTCTTGTGTTCACGGGTCTGCCACGGTTCCTGTGTTCACGGCTTTGCCACGGTTCCTGTGTTCACGGGTCTGCCACGGTTCCTGTGTTCACCGGTCTGCCACGGTTCCTGTGCTCACGGGTCTGCCACGGTTCCTGTGTTCACGGGTCTGCCACGGTTCCTGTGTTCACGGGTCTGCCATGGTTCCTGTGTTCACGGGTCTGCCACTATTCCTGTGTTCACGGGTCTGCCACGGTTCCTGTGTTCACGGGTCTGCCACGGTTCCTGTGTCCACGGGTCTGCCACGGTTCCTGTGTTCACGTGTCTGCCACAGTTCCTGTGTTCACGGGTCTGCCACGGTTCCTGTGTTCACGGGTCTGCCACGGTTCCTGTGTTCACGGGTCTGCCACGGTTCATGTGTTCACGGGTCTGCCACGGTTCCTGTGTTCACGGGTCTGCCACGGTTCCTGTGTTCACGGATCTGCCACGGTTTCTGGATGGGAGACTGGAGTTGTTTACACTTGAAAGAGGAGAGGGGAAATCTCATAAAGATGTATATATGGCATGCATATATTACACAGCTGTAATCGTACTAGTGTGATTTTTAGCTATGTCAAATCATTCCAACATGGCGCAGAGTGTGCAAACTGAATAACTCTGTGTGATGATTGGGAAGAAACCGGCGGGAATTAAACCGTATGGTGCCACATTTCGTGTGTATATGACGACATAGACGATATCCGATTTTGAATTGCAAGCGAATAACAAACTGTAGCAAACCTGAAAGAAATACGCAGACAGGTTTTGTTGGAGTACCACTGGGCTCGCCGTGTTGACTGCACCGTTTGATTGACAGGTGGACGGACGCGCGCTACGCAGAGACATTGTTATTTCGGTGCTGCTTTTGGTGACATGTAATCTAGATTAGAAATGTATCTAGATTAAAAATATATCTAGACTTAAAAATGTATCTAGATTAAAAATGTATCTAGATTAGAAATATTACGCTGTCTGACTGATATCATTTACAATGCAATGGATCAGTGGCATGGCTGTTAGTCTAGTTGACAGCTAACGGGCGGGTTTGTTTTATCAGCGGGGCTCCCCATACATGTCAGTCACGCATGAAGTGGCCTTGAACTCAGCACGTCCAGTGTCCTTCGCCTACGTTGTTGACCTCGTAAATTAAGCTCGTCAACTGTCTGCCTTAGGCACTACTGCGGCGCATTTGACACGTTTCTTTTGTGAGTTAGCCGCAAGTTGGATGCGTAGAGTAGAGCACTGCTCACAAGAGGTCAGGCGAAGTTATGTGTGACTAGTTGTTCGTTCAGGTAAGATGTGTAGTTTCCTATTCACCCAGTTATAGCCTGTGTTACTTGAGTTATTCGTCCAAGTAGCCTATGTCATGTTGTTTGTTCTCCCGAGTGAGCAGTGTTCACTCTACCTAGTGAGGTCATGCCTTAGACTTCCCAGTGAGGTCATGCCTTAGACTTCCCAGTGAGGTCATGCCTTAGACTTCCCAGTGAGGTCATGCCTTAGACTTCCTAGTTAGGTCATGCCTTAGACTTCCCAGTGAGGTCATGCCTTAGACTTCCCAGTGAGGTCATGGACATAGCAAGTTTTTAAAAATCCATACGATCTGATATAAGTGCAGTTGAGCAGGGACATTGTCAGGTTTGCTGGTAGAAGCTGTTGAGAGAGAAATGGTGGATTGTTAGATGATTTTTGGCCACTAGACACGTGTGCGTCGTAATTCGTGCCAATACTGGTCAACATTGAGGGGTATATCGCACATACAGGCATATTGCACGAGCTAGAAATGTCTAATTTTGACAAAACTCGATCAGCATGTCAATGAGATGGTGATGACGGCAGATAAAATGTTTTAGAATTTTGGTGGTCATGTTTTCTTGTAATCATACAAAATATGGTGGTCATGTTTTCTTGTAATCATACAAAATATGGTGGTCATGTTTTCTTGTAATCATACAAAATATGGTGGTCATGTTTTCTTGTAATCATACAAAATATGGTGGTCATGTTTTCTTGTAATCATACAAAATATGGTGGTCATGTTTTCTTATAATCATACAAAATATGGTGGTCATGTTTTCTTGTAATAATACAAAATATGGTGGTCATGTTTTCTTGTAATCATACAAAACATGGCCATATGTTTTGATCGTTTTTATTAGCTTAATTGTGGATATTACAGGTAATTTGGATGAAAGCATTAGTTTGTTATAACAAATTTCTTAGAATGTTTATAATTTGCGATTCCGATAGTATAATAAGTATAATAATTATAATAAGTATAATAAGTATAATAATTATAATAAGTATAATAATTATAATAAGGGGTCATATTTTTTATAATTAATAAATAAAAACGGTTACTAACCTGCCCCATGTTTCGTGTGTTTGACTTTGAAAAATATCTAATATTATTGATTCCATCTAGTGTTTGTATATATATATATATATATATATATATATATATATATATATATATATATATATATATATATATATATATATATATATATATATATATATATATATTATTGATTCCATCTAGTGTTTGCGTTGTGTTGAAGCCTTCGGCTGAGTTACCTACTGGAAGATTGTCGCCGACATTGTGAAGGATCTTGACCCATTAGTTGATGAAAATATGTCAACTTCAAAACACGTCTTTTCAAAGTGGGCCGAACAAAATCTAGCATATCGCGTGAGCTTCCAAACAGCCCAGCCTGTCCGCAATTATGAATCCATTGCTTCACTACTGTCTGTTTTTTAGAGGAAATCGACAACTCTCTATAACTCGCTGAATCTACGGGTCATGTGATACACCTTCATCGTGGCCTATCCAAATCAAGCAGATTCCCTTGGGGGGTAAGGACACAGTTGACCTTCCTGTTTATTGTACGGCGTATTAAATTGTGATATGTGAAATTAAATAATTCATATGTTGTGACGTAAATTGAATTGCAATGAAGCATAATCACATGTTTGTAGAAGCTGTGATGTGAAATAGTGCATTTCTGTGAGAGTTTAACAGGCGGAGGGATGTATGGGAATTGTTCCGCTGTGGGCCACGTGGGCGTATGAATACATGGCTATTTTTGTAAATATTGACGGGCATGACACATGGGGGCATTTTAAGAGAGCTGGAGGTATGTGATTTGGACCAAACATGGTCAGCATGTCAATGAGATGATGGCAGTTGCTGTCAAAAATATTCAGAATTTTTAATGGTCACGTTTTCTTATAATCAGACAAAACGTTAACATGGCCACCAATGCAAGTTTGCACTTTGGTCTGACCTCTAGTATCTTATCAACTTGAAGCATTAAATACCATTGCTATCCTTGCTACAATAGCCACTGGAATAATAACTGATCTGGCCGCGAACTGGACGACTTCGGGTGATCAATGCAAAACAAGACTCCCATATTCATCGCATTTGTCTGATGGTAGGTTCTTTAAAGCCAACGAAACCACCAGGAGCATCACCGAGAACCCTTACTCAACAATAGAGGCATATTAAGCGGTCAAACATCGCGACACAGACCTGCTGATAAACCTTTCGGCGGCGCGCTCTTTGATCGCTTAAAGCTGCTTAATCAATTCGATTTTTTTGTTAGTCTCATTTCAAAATAATGTTGCGAAAAACCAAACCTACCCAGTATTCACTGCAACATACTAGCTCGTTTGTGCAACTTTTGTATGCAGTTTTTTTGTGAATTCACCGGACAAACTATTACATTAGTTAATGTTCAAGTGTTAACTGAAGTGAAAATTTAAATGTTGACAAATCATGATTTTCTTCCTTGGTGAAATTTCGTAATTTTTGTCATGTGATTGGCGAGAGGATGGAGGTCACGCCCATGATCAGCATTGACCCATACAGTGTTTACCATTATGGATATCCACTATTTTAATCCTTACCAGATCTAACGACTAAAGTAAATTATTTCGATGATTTGAACAAAAATAGGTAAATCCTTTTTTAAAAGACTGCGCACATTACTTAAACTAGTCACACGCTACACATCTGGACATAAATGAACCGGATTCGCGATGGGCTGAACCATTTGAGGAAGCAGCTTTAATAGTTATCGAGTAATCGTTCACTCCCACGACGCCTGCACGTGCATCCCACGTGCATGTGCAGGCCCTGAACTAAACGTGCTGGGGCCGATTTCATGTCGCTTACTTAGCGGCTAAGAAAGAAAGTTTACTTAGTACTAAGATGATTGTCTTAGTGCTAAGATGATTGACCCTACTTAGACTCCTACCCCCGTGGCGTACCACCCTACTTAGCCTCCTACCCTCGTGGCGTACCACCCTACTTAGCATCCTACCCCCGTGGCGTACCACCCTACTTAGCCTCCTACCCCCGTGGCGTACCACCCTACTTAGCCTCCTACCCCCGTGGCGTACCACCCTACTTAGCCTCCTACCCCCGTGGCGTACCACCCTACTTAGCCTCCTACCCCCGTGGCGTACCACCCTACTTAGCCTCCTACCCCCGTGGCGTACCACCCTACTTAGCCTCCTACCCCCGTGGCGTACCACCCTACTTAGCCTCCTACCCCCGTGGCGTACCACCCTACTTAGCCTCCTACCCCCGTGGCGTACCACCCTACTTAGCCTCCTACCCCAGTGGCGTAACACCCTACTTAACCTACGCCTCCTACCCCCGTGACGTAACACCCTACTTAGCCTACCCCTCGTACCCCCGTGACGTAACACCCTACTTAGCCTACCCCTCGTACCCGTGTGGCGTAACATCCTACTTAGCCTACGCCTCCTACCCCGTGACGTAACAACCTACTTAGCCTACGCCTCCTATCCCCGTGACGTAACACCCTACTTAGCCTACGCTTCCTACCCCCGTGACGTAACACCCTACTTAGCCTACGCCACCTACCCCCGTGACGTAACACCCTACTTAGCCTACGCCTCCTACCCCCGTGACGTAACACCCTACTTAGCCTACGCCTCCTACCCCCGTGACGTAACACCCTACTTAGCCTACGCCTCCTACCCCCGTGACGTAACACCCTACTTAACCTACGCCTCCTACCCCCGTGACGTAACACCCTAATTAGCCTATGCCTCGTACCCCGTGGCGTAACACCGTATTTAGCCTACCCCTCCTACCCCCGTGACGTAAGTCCACTAAGTAATTCTTAGGGACTTTCAAAATGGCGGTTCTCCGACAAGTACGTCGACTAAATGACGCAGCAAGAGGAGGCTTACACAGGAAGAGAGCGTTTAGAGACAGAAGACACGCTTTCGAATGTACGATGATGTCAAGTGTTTAACAGGTACCGTTGTCGTCGTGATGACGTCACAGACTTAGTCGATTTGACCGGTGACAACGTTTTTATTTCTACACAAAACGGCTCGCTCACAGCAGCGCTCCAAAGTCTTGTCGCCTTGCGCTTATTTGTGTGTACAATACAATATTGTAACTTTCAAGTGGTGGTCGACGATTTGTTTGGCATTAGCAACTAGCACGGCAACAGTGTCTAAAACAATCAGTCCACAGAGTGGCTGCTGCATTCGCTCGACTCGTACCACGATACGTTCGCTTCCACGAACACTTGACACATCAGCAGGAATCCTAATTAAGGGTTGTAAAACAGCATCAGAAACTGGAACTGTCATTCATCAAGCTGTGATGCAGACTGTTCACTGAAGATTTTGCAAAACAAATGGCAAACTGTACCGCGCGTAGCACGCGCGCCCTGCGCGAGATGTGTTATTATATCGAGACACCAAAGATAGCTGCGTCACGCTGCGTTAACCACAGTTGGGCGAGTTCATTGTGTCATAAGATAAACTTATGTTGACGTGTTCGCGCTTCTTCTTTATAGCATGGACTGGACATAGTCATTTGCCATCCGAGGTGTGATATATTATTCCAGTTATTATTGGTTCAGACAGGCGATACCCTTTCAAATATTTATCTTGTTCGCTCACACAGACTACATTCAAACGAAGAATGTTTTGGCAAATCTCTGTGCAGAGTACATTTATAATTATTTAGGTGGCTTAATGCCGAGTAATATACATAAAATTGTGTCATCAATTAGTATAAAGTAACTGCCCATTTATGTCAGCTCAGCACCTGCACTGAACAATTTACACAACAAACTGAAGTTCCGAACAGTTGCCTGAAAGTTACGTACGAACAGGTCTGTCAGTGCCAGTAAGTTTAGTAAGTGAGTTGTTCACACAGTTATGATACGCTACATCCAACCTCTCGTTGTCCATCAGATAGACTTTGTGACAGTTCTTCATCGTTCAACTAGGCTATTGTTATATTCGTTGAGAATGAGCATGCTCATTACTGAAACGTCTTGCACGCATGGCAACATACTCGTCTGTTTGGTTTAGTTAGCTATGTAGTAATTTAAGCGTTCACACCGGTTGGACTCTCGATAAGCCACTTGATTGTTATCGCAATCCTTTGTTATCTTGTTATGCACTGTGGACATTTCCCGCTTTATTTTGTCATTTGTTCGTTTATACATGCGTTGCTCTGTTACGTATTCTTTTGTGAAGATCATGTTAGAATATACATAACCTTTAAACATAACATACAAGGGAAAAAAGTTAATTATACCTCTTTATAAAGCAATAGTTAGACCTCATTTAGAATAATGTATACAAGCATGGAGACCATATCGTAAGAAGGATATAGATACGCTTGAACGCATACAAAGGAGAGCAACTAAAATGATTCCAGAACTTAGAGACCTTAGTTATGAAGAACGCCTGAAAGAATGTGGTTTAACAACTCTAGAGACAAGGAGGTTAAGAGGAGATCAGATTGAAGTTTTTAAGATATTGAATGGGTATGAAAATATTGATAGAAATATGTTTTTCTCACTCAAGAAGGATAGCAGAACTAGAGGACATGAGGTAAAATTAGTAAAGGATCAATGTAGATTGGACATCAGGAAGCACTCGTTCTCACAGAGGACAATAAATGAATGGAACAAATTGTCTACATATTGTGTAACTGCTAGCAGCGTGAATATGTTTAAAAACAAGGTTGACACATATCTCAGGAGGGCGGGTTATAAGTAGATGAACATTGTTGGACTCTCGATAAGCCAATGGCTTCCTTGTCCACTTGCCATCTGGGCCTTTGGCTTGGATGGCAAATCTTGTTAAATCTTGTTAAATCTTTATCTTAGTCATCTAGCGAAAGACGCAATTGTTTTACAACATCGTTTAAGTTATTCTCGAACATACATTGTCACATGGCAGAATGTGCAACACATAGTATTAGGATTAACGCCGCACACGTTAAACGCGTGGACGGTTTAACCGCTGTTGATTCCACGGGTTGGCTGCCGTGACTGAAGGACACTTTATTTAGCCTACATTCGAAATAGCGACGATGCAACCACAATGTTAATTACACAATAAAAGTTCCATAAGGCTGATTACACAACCAAAGTTCCGTAAGGTTAATTACACAATCAAAGTTCCCATCGGTCCACCAGCAACCCGCAACGACCGCCCGCTTTCATAATTCATCCGCCGTAGCCCGTTACATAAATACTGCGCGGGAGGTGAGCACTGGGTGTGCCTGGCGAGTGGTGTGTTATTTTTACACCACTTTTGCATCGGATAAGTTAGTAAAGTTAACCCTTTCTGTACTGGTGCATAAGATCTTTCAATGGATGACAACGAACAGACCGCCCGAATGCAGTGGCTATCAAGCCGAAAGCACCTACATTTCAACATTTTTAGAGCCGATGTCAGAACTTAGTAACCGCATTTTTTAGTTTTAAATTAGGTCAACATTTTATCTCCAGGAATCCCACTGCAGAATCTCAGGAACAAAGAGTAGGCGTCCAGTGAGTCTTGTATACACAACCTACACGGAGTAGGCATCCAGTTAGTCTTGTAAACACAGCCTACACAGAGTAGGCGTCCAGTGAGTCTTGTATACACAGCCTACACAGAGTAGGCGTCCAGTGAGTCTTGTATACACAGCCTACACAGAGTAGGCGTTCAGTGAGTCTTGTATACACAGCCTACACAAAGTAGGCAGGCGTCCAGTTAGTCTTGTATAGACACCCTACACAGAGTAGGCTTCCAGTGAGTCTTGTATACACAGCCTACACAGAGTAGGCGTCCAGTGAGTTTTGTATACACAGCCTACACAGAGTAGGCGTCCAGTTAGTCTTGTATACACAGCCTACACAGAGTAGGCGTCCAGTGAGTCTTATATACACAGCTTACACCGAGTAGGCGTCCAGTGAGTCTTGTATACACAGCCTACACAGAGTAGGCGTCCAGTGAGTCTTGTATACACAGCCTACACAGAGTAGGCGTCCAGTGAGTCTTGTATACACAGCCGACACAGAGTAGGCGTCCAGTGAGTCTTGTATACACAGCCTACACAGAGTAGGCGTCCAGTGAGTGTTGTATACACACTCTACACAGAGTAGGCGTCCAGTGAGTCTTGTATACACAGCCCACACAGAGTAGACGTCCAGTGAGTCTTGTATACACAGCCCACACAGAGTAGGCGTCCAGTGAGTCTTGGATACACAGCCCACAGAGAGTAGACGTCCAGTGAGTCTTGTACACACAGCCCACAGAGAGTAGGCGTCCAGTTAGTCTTGTATACACAGCCTACACAGAGTACGCGTCCAGTGAGTCTTGTATATACGCACCCTACACAGAGTAGGCGTCCAGTGAGTCTTGTATACACCACTTACACAGAGTAGACGTCCAGTGAGTCTTGTATACACACCCTACACAGAGTAGGCGTCCAGTGAGTGTTGTATACACAGCCCACACAGAGTAGGCGTCCAGTGAGTCTTGTATGCACAGCCCACACAGAGTAGGCGTCCAGCGAGTCTTGTATACACAGCCTACATAGAGTAAGCGTCCAGTGAGTCTTGTATACACACTCTACACAGAGTAGGCGTCCAGTGAGCCTTGTATACACAGCCTACAGAGAGTAGGCGTCCAGTGAGTCTTGTATACACAGCCCACACAGAGTATGCGTCCAGTGAGTATTGTATACACAGCCCACACAGAGTAGGCGTCCAGTGAGTCTTGTATACACAGCCCACATAAAGTAGGCGTCCGGTGAGTCTTGTATACACAGCCCACACAGAGTAGGCGTCCATTGAGTCTTGTATACACAGCCCACACAGTGTAGGCGTCCAGTGAGTCTTGTATGCACAGCCCACAGAGAGTAGGCGTCCAGTGAGTCTTGTATACACAGCCTACACAGAGTAGGCGTCCAGTGAGTCTTGTATATACGCACCCTACACAGAGTAGGCGTCCAGTGAGTCTTGTATACACCGCTTACACAGAGTAGGCGTCCAGTGAGTCTTGTATACACACCCTATACAGAGTAGGCGTCCAGTGAGTCTTGTATACACACTCTACACAGAGTAGGCGTCCAGTGAGTCTTGTATACACAGCCCACACAGAGTAGGCGTCCAGTGAGCCTTGTATACACAGCCTACACAGAGTAGGCGTCCAGTGAGTCTTGTATACACAGCCCACACAGAGTAGGAGTCCAGTGAGTCTTGTATACACACCCTACACAGAGTAGGCGTCCAGTGAGTCTTGTATACACACCCTACACAGAGTAGGCGTCCAGTGAGTGTTGTATACACAACCCACACAGAGTAGGCGTCCAGTGAGTATTGTATGCACAGCCCACACAGAGTAGGCGTCCAGTGAGTCTTGTATACACAGCCCACACAGAGTAGGCGTCCAGTGAATCTTGTATACACAGCCCAAACAGAGTAGGCGTCCAGTGAGTCTTGTATACACAGCCCACACAGAGTAGGCGTCCAGTGAGTCTTGTATACACAGCCCACACAGAGTAGGCGTCCAGTGAGTCTTGCATACACAGCCTACACAGAGTAGGCGTCCAGTGAGTCTTGTATACACAGCCCACACAGAGTAGGCGTCCAGTGAGTCTTGTATACACACCCTACACAGAGTAGGCGTCCAGTGAGTCTTGTATACACACCCTACACAGAGTAGGCGTCCAGTGAGTCTTGTATACACACACACACGTATATATATGTGTGTGTGTGTGTGTGTGTGTGTGTGTGCGTGCGTGCGTGCGTGCGTGCGTGCGTGCGTGCGTGCGTGCGTGCGTGCGTGCGTGCGTGCGTGCGTGCGTGCGTGCGTGCGTGCGTGCGTGTGTGTGTACTTATATACACCTTTCAGCTTCCAACTTCACAATAATCCTTGCAGACGGACACCAATTGTAGAGCCATAATTATAATCATTAGACTGTGCCTCTGATCGCACCAACCCTAGACGCATAAACTATTCGGCTTTCTGATGAATCTAATCAATCATTAGCATTCTGTTGGCCGTACACGGTTGATGCAATTAGACGTCGACTTGCGTAACATAATCCGTGTTCCGCATATTCGTTTAATCGCGTTACAAGCGACAGGCCTAAGCTAGTCAGTGCCCACTTGAAGCTACCGTCTGAATACGTCGTTTCGTTGGGAACGTGGCCCGCTAACACAGAATCGATTTATCTAAGGGCCTTGTTGCCTGCGAGGTTTTAGATAAAGCCGGTCAGCGTAATATCGCGCAATGACACGAATGACTAGAATTGCTGCAACGACTAATCTCATTCCAGTTGTTTATCATCGTACTTTATAGTTGTTCCACGATGGCTCCGTTTGATTCGTTGCCACGTCCAGATGTGTTGTCAGTTGTACTACAGCAGCGGAGGTGGGAGTGAGCAGGTAAGGATGGAGAGATTGAGCAGGTAAGGATGGAGAAAGTGAGCAGGTAAGGATGGAGAAAGTGAGCAGGTAAGGATGGAGAAAGTGAGCAGGTAAGGACAGAGAGAGTGTGCAGGTAAGGGTGGATAGAGGGGCAAGGAGAAAAGGGAGAGAGGGGACAGAGGAGAAGGAGAGATGGGGCAGAATAGGAGGAGGGGGAGAAGGGTGTAGACAGACAGACAGACAGACAGACAGATTGAGTGTTTCGTGTCAGAGCTATTTTGTCTGCAGCTAATTAAGCGCCCATCCTACGCACCAGGGGCGTCCGCAGGAATTTTTCCAGGGAGGGGCAAGAAAGAAGAATTTGTGAGTTCACGACAAATTACACATTTACCCCCTGTTTGTGATCTTTTACGTCCCCTGGCATAGCCACCAGGCAGAAGGAACCCATGACTTTTACGTCCCCTTGCATAGCCACCAGGCAGAAGGAACCCATGTCTTTTACGTCCCCTGGCATAGCCACCTGGCAGAAGGAACCCATGTCTTTTACGTCCCCTGGCATAGCCACCTGGCAGAAGGAACCCATGTCTTTTACGTCCCCTGGCATAGCCACCTGGCAGAAGGAACCCATGTCTTTTACGTCCCCTGGCATAGCCACCAGGCAGAAGGAACCCATGTCTTTTACGTCCCCTGGCATAGCCACCAGACAGAAGGAACCCATGTCTTTTACGTCCCCTGGCATAGCCACCAGGCAGAAGGAACCCATGACTTTTACGTCCCCTGGCATAGCCACCAGGCAGAAGGAACCCATGACTTTTACGTCCCCTGGCATAGCCACCAGGCAGAAGGAACCCATGACTTTTACGTCCCCTGGCATAGCCACCTGGCAGAAGGAACCAACGGCTTCTAGTATGTCGCATGCATAGAGTTACATCATTAATCATCCCCCTATAAACAAGAGCGACAAGCCAGCTCACTGCAGTGAAGCGGGTGTGGACCACTGGCCGGCATTTCATTGCACAGCAGAAACAGTTGCATCCACTGCAAGACATATAGGGTAGTACTGTTTATAGTGTGAACATAGCATGTTACAAATAGTTGTCAAACATATGTAAGTAAGTAAGTAAGTAAGTGAGTGAGTAAGTAAGTTAATGTATTTCCTCCTCACCATCATCATGTAAAATATAAGGCAGACAAAAGCAATGAAGATGAGGTGGCTACCAGAGAATTATAAACTAGTAGCCAGTGACGATGACACCAGGAACCAATTAACTTGAAGATTTGTCATTGTCATTTGTTCTTAATGGGGCATGGCCACCAGACTGATAAATAATTTGGGTAAGGGTGGTTTGGTGAGGGTGGTCCCAGCAGTTGTGTTATAAGTGTGGGCAGTTGGGTTGTTCATACATGCATTAGTGTTAAACTCTTCAAGACAAACATCTTGGAGGCTTGCTGGAGAAAGTTGTGGGACAACGAATATGGTTATTTCCTGTGTGGCTTACAGCTGTACGAATCGACAGAAGACGGGATCTAACATCTCGTTATTTTCAGGTAATTTATGTTGCAAATGTTTGGGCTGTGTTAGTGTATATATGAATGAATGTAACAGTTTCAAAAATGTTCTGAAATATCAATATATTACAGATACGTTTGTTTTTCTTGGGGTAGCGTACATTAAGTGTTTCCCAGTAGTCACATTGATTGGGTGCAACATAAAATGTTATAGGGGTAGGATTCAGTTTTATAAATAATGTAACTCATTCTGTACACATTGCTACATTCATTGCATTCTATGTATTTGTTTGACAAACCATGTGAAAGATTGCCTACTAAAACAATTGACAGCTTAAATGAGAGAGCACATTTCTTTACATGAGGCGTGTCCTTGGGCAAGGTGGCCAGATAACATTCGAGAGATCTTGATTTGCAGGTGGAAATGGCTGTGATGGAGCAGCTGGGGAATGTGTTGGAAGATGGGAAAAGAATATTTTTGGGACCTTAGAAAAGAATGTCCAACAGGGCTTAATGAGATTTTGACCTCTTGCAGTCATTATCTAATACATGTATAGAGCACTTCAGAAATTTCAGTTTCGATCATGTTTAGTGGAGCTACTGTTATAGTTAATATGTTATGATATTTGATATACAAGGTGCATGGATAGATTGTGCACGTAATAAGGTATTAGGTATATATAGCTATGTAGTATTTATCTCTTATTAGTACTGTATATCTATAGATATATGATGAAGACTGGGTGCTGTACAGTATAAACACTGGGCCTCCAGTGGGTTCTTGTCGTGCAGTAGTATGAATGTCACTGGTCCATGCCGGCATCACTTTATCATGTGTCAACTGATAAGAGCTTAGCGGTCTTGTTTTACTAACGGGTGTTCTATTTATGTCTATGGTCACATGACACAGCGCAGCTAAATTATGTGCGCGTTCACTCGACCAACGTATCTAGGCACTGCAAGTCTGGTGCCAATCACCGAGTTCTGACTAAAGGTCACGACGGGTACACCTGTACGCTTGACCAACCGGACAATTAATCGCTCGCGTGAATGAGCCTATAGAGACAAGTCTCAAGCACCGACGACAAAGACTGGCTGTTCTGCGTGTGAAAATATTGCATCTCACTGACTCTTTCAGAATGTAAAGTATAGGCCAGTTTGGTTTAATTAGTTTTTTATGCGCTAATGTTTAGTAAGTCATTTGGAAGTTTATTCGATGTGTTAAGCCTAGATTAGCAATAGAAAAACAGGTTTCTAAAAGTTTATAGTTAAACCACCCAAGTGGATATGGACACAATCCATATGGTGTCAAAGATCGATGGTACTGTTTAGACACTTCAGCCTTCCCTTTAATCCTGACATTTGCTAAATTGCTCTGACCCGAGGGTCAACGTAATTGGGGAACCGAGAAGGAGCCCTGGAATTGGCGCAGCTCCAAGAGTTCAAAAGTTTAACTTGCAAAATTGGGAAAGGAAGATGGGCATACGTCATTGTCCAGTGGTTGAGAGGGTGGGTGGATTTAACAAGTTGACCAATAGTAAAGCGTATTGGGTATTTAAGCTATCACAGCGCCTCTAGTGACGGCGTCTGATTTTGGAAAACTGGGAGTATAAATACCCCGGAGGAGCGTTTACAAGGGGGCGGCAAGACTATTTTAAATTAGGTGTGTAGTCATGCTGAATTTTAGGCATCCAAATTTTCAGTAAGGGCCATACCTGCTTTAGCATTAGAATTCAAAATTTCCGGCCAGAATTTTCTTGTCAAATCTTCTAGTTTTAAGAATCTGTATACATTTTGAGTGATGTTTACATTTACTTCTTTTCTTTACGGTTTACAGTGATAGATGTATTCACTGTTATTTTTATTTGTCATCGTGAGTGATTATATTGCTACTATGTACGTAGCCGTCTGATGTACAAGATTAAAATCGTTTCGAACCTGGAGAACAATGCGCATTGGTCGAGTGAGTACAAATTCAGTTATAAATCTCGACCTGGCGAGCGCAAAAACGACGGACAATCAAAATATCCTTCGTTGTGAGAAATGCCTCCTGGACCATTGCGTGCGGCCCCGAAGAAGACAAGAAGAGGGAGGCATATATCTTACAAGGTGATGATGTGTTTTGGGTAATGCCGCTAGTAAGTACCTGAATAAATCGCATCACCTAGCGAGCGGGCTACTTTAATACATGTAATGGTGAAATCGCGCAAATAAACATCGGTTTTAATGCAGAGTACGTATTACGCATAACCACTTGATCTAATCAAGCATTGATCTATATATGCTATCATTGGTTACTTACTGGTCGAAACATGAGGCACTCTGTTCGTGTCTTCGCTGTACCGTACGTTCGTCTATTCGGAACTTTGTACATGCGTTGGCTTACCCCATACGGTAAACTCTGCAAAGCGACTCAGCTCGTGTCCAAGAAGAAAACACGATGTGCGTTGAGAGTGAACGACTACCTATTCTCTGGTCCAGTGTTTGTCTCGTGGTCCTGTACCGGGACTAACTAGGTGTTTACGATAGTCTCGTGGTCCTCTACCGAGAGCTAATAGGTGTAAATGATAGTCTCGTGGTCCTCTACGGAGGGCTACTAGGTGTATATGATAGTCTCGTGGTCCTCTACCGAGGGCTACTAGGTGTATATGATAGTTTCGTGGTCCTCTACCGAGGGCTACTATGTGTATATGATAGTCTCGTGGTCCTCTACCGAGGGCTACTAGGTGTATATGACACAAAGGTATTATTTTCAGTTACCTGCATTCATTTGTAGTCCTTCTCGTCCCGTCCGTCACTCATTCTTATTCCATTTTATATGTCGGCTTCTTTGCTCTCATTTATTCCGCTCCTTCGCCCCTTCTCCCCTACATGTCGGCACTGCTTTCACATCCCAGTCTTCCTTACGTCTCTGCACACATCCTTCTTCTTTCAATCCACTTTCCCTCCTCTCTTCATCCCAGTCACACCTCCCTCCTCCGTGCTGCCTGACTCCCTCCCCGCCCTGCATCCGTCCGTCTCCAAATCCGTCTGCCTATTTCCCAATCCTCCTACTTGGTCCCCTGTTCCACTGTCACGCGACCAAACAGGAAATAGTTTTATTTATATTGTACTTTAATAACATATGTTTTATTTATTTCACAGATTTCATTGATGTCAATCCAGGCATAATGACATCTGTTGCGACATCTGGTTTCAACGTATGTGGCGACATCTGGTGAACGTTTGTGGCGACATCTGGTGAACGTCCGTTGTGACATCTGGTGAACTTCTGCGGCAACATCTGGTGATCGTCCGTGGCGACAATTGTTGCGACATCTGGCGAACGATGGATAGATACGTAACGTCACATGATATCCGAGACGATGACGGCGAGTCGGTGAAACAGGACCAGTGCTGTCTCCGTGCGACACACCTGTGCCTGGGCGCGACGACACTGCTGTTCCTGTCGGTCGCGCTCCTCATAGCGTCCGTGTGGATCGACGAACTCATGGCACTGAAGCGTCCGCTCTACGCCATCTTATTTCTCGCCATCGTTATCGCCATGGCAACAGGGACAGTCGCCATGACGGTCGAATGGCGGATACGTGAAAGGATGTGCGTTCGTGGACAGGACGGTGTCGCCACCTGCTGGAATAGGCGAGGTCGGGGGCCTCGATTCACGCCAGTGGAGCGCGAGTGTGGGTCGTGTGCGGATGTCGCAGTAAACGAGTGTGCACAAAACGAGACGACGTACTCGAGAAATTCGATTGGAGTGTAACGCCGTTGGATTAGCTACCTTCGTGAAGTTAAACCACCCAATTAAACTTACACATGTTGATCTCAGTGCAGAACATCCAGTATTCCACGCTGGCTTAGCACCTACCTACCTCCAACTGTGTTCGCCACATGACACTGTCAGTCAAACGATCCATCCAGCACGCGTGAATGGAACATTAGAGGGCACCAGAAGTAACGCATGTTTAGTCGCCAGATGGCGAATAAGTCTTGATGCATGGCATCCCGGAATCGTAGTCCACAATATTCAATATTCTTCTCTGTGTATTAGAAGCTATTACAATACCGAGTGTTCATCGTTCTGCTGCGCTCGATTCATCGGTTATTAAGAGTGCGAGTCGTGATATACCTAGGCCATCGAGTGGCTGGCATAATTTGAATAAAATGTATTAGATATCTACGAACATTCGCGCCATTGTGTAGTTTATGCCAACTTGTGCTCGGTCGCGTTCGAAATAATTCATCATCGACTGAATGTTCACACTTCCCGACAGTGGCGCCACTAGGCATATCACAGTGTTTACGTCATTGCAACTGTGCACTTGAGTATACGTAGTATAGTTTCAAATATAAACGAATGTTATTGTGTTTCTAGACAAACACTATCAATAATTGTGCACTTGTCTAGAATTTGGGCCCACCTCAATGTCGCCGATAGAACACGCAATATTCATAATGAATCCGCTGTGCATACTGAACAACGGAACATGTAAATTATTAAACGTTGTGTGTATTTAAACACATTTAATTACCTTTTAACTAGATTCCAGTGTCGCCATCTTGCGAATAAAAGGGGCAATATGGTACTCAATGCAGGTTAAATATGCGAATTCGAGCATCAAAAAGGTGATTAAATGTGTTTGTATGCACAACACGTTTAATAATTTACATGTCCAATTGTCCAGTATGCGTTATGCATGCATTGTACATGGCTTTTACACAAATTGCATGTCAGTAACGGCGAAATTGAGGTGGGCCCAGATACTAGACAGGTGCCAACAAATGTGGCGAGTGGCGCCACTGGTGCATGCGTTGTAATTTTGTTAAATAGCTGAACGCTTTAGTCTAGGTATGTATTCTGTGCTGACACGAGGCAACCCATAGCGCCTCTAGTGGATACATTAGTACTTAGTGAAGAACACTCGCATAGGGCCCCGTGTCTGAAATAAAAAATTAACTCATCCAGATTTTTGTTGTACTGGCCCAGTGCTATTTTGAACCGGCCCATATGGGTTTGAACTGGCCCCGCAAAAATGTATAAATTATAAGTATACTTAATAAAGCAACATTATCGTGCGTAAAACTGAAACCGACACTACTTTAAATTATAATAAATAATAATGTAATACATATAAGCCATTCCAAATGTTGTCGTTCATTTCATATAAATAGCAAAGCAATAAAATAAAGTAATTTATTTAATGGAAATTTCAGTGTGAATAATTGCGAAACAGCTACAATTGTTGAAAGCAACATTATGCTTGATGCCGACGTTTCGCGCGCACTGCCACTGCCCTGAGGCTGGCTGGGCATGGCACGGGCGAACATCGTCGCCTTTGTCTTAGCAGCGATCTGTCGCTGGCAAGGAAGAAGTAGTTAGTCACAATGGTATTTTACATTGATTTAGCCTAGATTAGTAAGTACTGTAATGTGCATCACTAATACAGTCCGACCCAGCCTTGGCCGCCGGGACGAATCGGCGGGGTGGGGCCCATAACTTTCACATTTTGGCTGAATCTGCAGGAAGCAATTTGAATTGGCGGCCTTAAATCGAACACTGGGGCCTATCTACAACCAAGCGTGCACGATCCTAGCCAGGAAAGATTTAATAAATGCGAGTGTTCTGCAAACAGTTTGTTGATAAATGATTACTAGAGGCGCTGTGGGTTGCCTTCCACCAACCACTGGATGTGAACTCGTCACATATCAGGAAACACGAATGTATATAGATGACGAATGTCCCTGCAAACCCCAATATATGAATGTGCATAAATTGTGTATGCGTTTCGTGTTTTTGTAAATATTAAAGAACACATGAGTGTCGCATTGTTCGGAAAACGGGAGATTAGGTCAAAAGGCGGCAGGTATGGATTAAATGATTCCCGATTGTATCTAGACAACTGTTCACGCTATGTTTCTATACTGACGCAGGCGCGCGCACGAACGCAAGCACGCACGCATGCACGCACACACTGGCGAATATTGTCGTTGTTGCCTTGATGTATAATACTATTTCTATTTTTATTCATGTTTACAAGCTGTGGAATAAGGTTCTTACCACGACGCACTCTGGGGTAGTCATGTTGCTGTGCGGCCAAACGTCACAGTGGCAGGCGATATGTTAAGACGTAGGTTACATATTTGGACCTGTTATAAACGAAGGTGAAAAGGCAAACGTTGCTACGGACGCCCAGTACTTGGTAGTCACCTTCATGAAATGCGCAAAACGCGAGACCTGTTTTCCGCTGTAATATCCCTGGGCGGCTGACGCAACATGGATAAAATTAATCAATAAATAATTGTGTCCCGCAATTGTGCTGCCTCATTTAGGTCGCTATGAACATTTTAGCCAAAAGGTCTGTAAAATTCAAAATCCCTCAGAGGTCTAGGTGACTTGGCTGTGAAAGGCAATTTTATCAGCATGATCAGTCTGCGTCTAGATTCCATCGTACTCGTTTGAATGTGTAGTGTTTATCTCGAAAATAGGTCATTTTTTGTGGGGGTTATCTTTGGGTGAACCAAAATGGAAACGTAGGTTAGTGTTTAGTGTTCGATTACCAAGAATGCTTTATGAACGACCCCGAGTGGCCCACATATTATGAGTTTTGAGTGCTTGGGAAAACTTTACGTTACGTAGTTTTTGGGTCATTCTTGTGGCTAGTCCAAAGGGTCACGACAAATTCGGTCACACCTCTATTAAAGTCCTATCGCTGTTAGCTGTTCCCTAACACCTGTAATGTACCTTGGACGGTACTATTCCCTAACGCATGTAATGTACCTCGGACGTTGCTATTCCCTAACGCCTGTAATGTACCTCGGACGTCACTATTCCCTAACGCATGTAATTTACCTCGGATGTTACTATTCCCTAACGCCTGTAATATACCTCGGACGTTACTATTATCTAACTCCTGTAATATACCTCGGACGTTACTATTCCCTAACGCCTGTAATGTACCTCGGACGTTATTATTCCCTAACGCCTGTAATGTACATCGGACGTTACTATTCCCTAACGCCTGTAATGTACCTCGGACGTTACTTTGATTCAAACTAATGTCGGGCGTACATTTAAACAAAAAGCAATCTTTGAGAGCCCATGACGGCCTTCACTACACGAAAAGGGTTAACGCAACTCCGGCTGATGCCTCGATCTGCCACTGGCCCCCTGTATCTACAATGTATTTGTCACCCAACAATACATGGACGCCTAACGTGGCGCTGTCAGCGTCCACATTACGCCCCCGGGGGGGTCAGGGGGGACTCGGTCATGGAATATCGAGTAAAGCAGACTCGAGACTCCCGGAAACGATGGTTTTTATGCAGAAGGGTTTAATCTAAACATTAGCTGTGAAGTCTCGTTTTGCCGATAGAATGGGCTTATTGCTTTTTGCTCGTGTGCTGACACTGGTACCCATATATCGCGGGAGTGATCCCCGGCGTTCGGTGAACTTTACGTCACGTGATCTCAGCGTGATCTGAACAACGTGTCGTCGGGTCGTACAATGATAAACTACCAAACAATGAATAAACAACTCACGGTTTGTGAAAGGCATTTTTTATACAAAGATGAATATGCAAGCGATTGACGGGTCCTGAGAGAAATGTTAAAAGTACGCATGAGGTGGCCTTTTTACAATATTCGGTGACATTTGTACACATTGCTGTCGCGAAATTGTACAAGAAGCTGTGTAAGACTAAACATTTTTAATAAATATTAAAACTAAATTTGGTACTTGGATGTACAAACTCGTTTTTGTTCTGTCGAAGAAACATTGGGCTTCTCGACCAAACGCTTCCCTTTATTTTTATTCGGTGTCGTCTGCGCATCAGTGCGACCGGCGACAGTCAGCCAATTTATAAGAGTCGAATGTAATACACACTTAGTGCAACGAGCGCCCCCTCTCGGTGACGTTGAAACATGAGTGTAATTGTCCAATATAAGGCAGTACTCCTCTACTGTTTGTCCAGCTGGGCCTTGATGACTGTTGACATCGTGTCCAGGACGATGCCCCACGCCGTCTTCGCTGTCTCGTCGAACTTGTCTCCGAGCTGATCGGCCAAGAATCCTCCGATGCACTTGAACAGATCCTGTCGAAACAGGGCGGCGTTGTTAGGTGAGACAGACAAGGCGACATGTTCAGGACACATAATATGTGTCCTGATCATGTTGCTTTGTCTTATATTATATGGACAGGGCGTCATTCTAAGGAGAAACCGCATATACACATATTGGCCCAAACAACTCTAGCGGAACACTGGTACCGGAATCATATTGTTTTTTTTATTTTGTAGCGTATAAATTGAGGTACACATACTTTTTTTTATAGAGAAACAACACAATATTCATACAACACTAAGTCGACAATTAAACATCAGTCTATATGTCGCAGTCCTGACATTGCTCATCAGACATCGGACAAACGACCATGGTACCTACCGCGTACTCCGGGTAGGCGACAATTAACATGGTACCTACCGCGTACTCCGGGAAGGCGACAATTAGCATGGTACCCACAACGTACTCCGGGAAGGCAACAATTAACATGGTACCCGTCGCGTACTCATGGTAGCTACCGCGTACTCCGGGAAGGCGACAATTAACATGGTACCCACAACGTACTCCGGGAAGGCAACAATTAACATGGTACCCATCGCGTACTCCGGGAAGGCGACAATTAACATGGTACCCACCGCGTACTCCTCCGGGAAGGCGACAATTAACATGGTACCTACCGCGTACTCCGGGAAGCCGACTGTGCGGGGCGTGTGGCGGTCGACGGTGTTGTTCAGCAGCACTACCATCGTGTCGGGATCGTCGAGATTCTCCACCATGGCCGTGACGGCGTGCAGCACTGTCGTACCGTGAGCTCGCAGCTTCGGGCTCGTCTTCAACTCCTCCAGGCTCTTGCCCTTGAAGTGCTCGAAGAAGTCCTGTGTGCGCGGGTACTCCTCGAAGTACCTGCAGACGACGACGACGACGATTAAATTATGGGGAAAACATACTGGCTAACCAGACATAATATGATCTTATTAAGCACCTTGAGATATGGTAATATTGCCTTATATATGGTATATAGTAATAGTGCCTTATATACGGTATATGGTAATAGTGCCTTATATATGGTATATGGTAATAGTGCCTTATGTAATCCTCTTTCCCGTCAGTGGCGTATTTGGGAGGAGGCTTTGCATTGGATAATTTTTTCCTTTTTTAACATAACCTACTGCGCCTCTACGTGGTAGCATTGTAAACTAATGTGCGACTTGGCCTGCCGCGTTGGTCTACCACTTGCAAGATCCTAGACACGCCACAGTTTCCCGCTATTTTCTACGTTGGTTCCCGGATTGTATAAAACATGGACATGTTTGAGGCAATGTGAATTGAATCAATATTTCATGGATAAACATCAGTAGCCGCGGATTATCGTAATGTAAATGCAGTTGTAATGCGTTACGTTTAGAGTAGATGGTTAACTAAGCAGCAGCTTGTCGAATGCTGTCACGTCGAACTGTTATCTGGAACACGTCATGGTGCGTATGTGAAATCCAGCGAGAGACTGTGCAAGTGGCGGATGTGTTCGATCCAACAGATGGACGAGGCAGTATTGCTTACCTGATGAAGAGGAGAACACCGAAATGCTTGGGATTGGCGGCGACTGGTGCCCACGTGTCCTGCACAGCCTTCTTGCCTTCGGGTGTCAGATCTGGCATGATGATCTGAAGAGAGACAGACACAACGGTAAGTCCCGCCAGCGAACGAGTACGAGAATAAGCTTCAACTCGTTAATGGTGGATAGTTTGATCATTCTGCATCGTAAAATCATGTTAAATAGAATAAACTATGTCTGTTCTAGCATCTTGAAAGCTCACATTTGTTTTAATGAACAACTTAAACAATATACTTTGACTGTTTCGCCCAGTGTTTCTGGGTGAAAATCATACTTACATTGCGAGCGAACGGAACTTCGTTTTACTGGTGTTAATTATATGCCCATTACATATCTTGTGAATACATTATACTGCTCTGAGAAACAAAATGGAGTAATAGCCGTGAGGGAAAGTGTATATGATGGTGACGCAGGTTGGTGAAATTGGTGGGATTTATTCGTTCAAAATCATGTAGGCCTACATGCTTGATTATAAATTAGACAGTGTTGCTGTTGAAATGTTTTTTTATTGTGATGACCATAAAAAAGATAATTATCTTCTAACGTATTTTCCTCAAACGTGGCACAAATTCTTACAGAATACGGCTCCATAAAATGCAATATTGTACCCAGATACCCGCACTAGACGGCTGGTTTAAACCACTCAACTTAGCAGCCCGGACGAGAGCCCTTCAGCTCGGCTGTCCACAGCATTGTTGTGAACACGGCTTCTACTTGTTTCCCACGGTTCTGTTTATTTAATTAATTCCCCAACTTCCCTGGACAACCACGCCGCCGTTCAACTAGTATTGCTACCGCACTAATAAGTCACGAGTTACTCTAAAACTCATCTCAATGGTATTGACTAAACCGTTGACTAATTACAAAGCTACGTCACGTCAAATCAACGGCTTTGATTGTCCGCCGTGTCAAATGATTTCCCAGGGGTGCGGCCGCTAGGTGGCGCTGCTCTGTTTGCGCGTCAGTTCAAGCGTTGTTAACTCAGACCACTATAAAACTTCCCGCTGCGAATGTACTGCCTCTGTTTTCGACCTTTATCCGATTTAAGTAATTTCAGTCCCTATACCGTCATTGTATCTGGAAGTATACAATTTTGAATAAACTTGGTTGGTGTATCAGATCAATATTATATGGGTCAATAATCCAAAACGTAAACATGGCCACCAATGCAGAAATAAACTATGGTCTAATTCCCGCCAACTGCGCTAAAGCAATGTATGCGTTAATAGGATTAAACTAAATTAATTGGTGCACAGTGAGTAATCGGTTTACTGCCGCGGTATTGTATGATTGGGCTGGAGGACAACTTTGATGCAATATTTACACTAATAATCTGGCATGTGATAGACAGGGCTGGACAATAACGCCACGTTTGCATAAACTTTGGTATAACTTCGAAACTAAGTTCTGCGTCTAGATATGCTGTAAACTTGTTGGACTCTGTGGTAGGTTCAGGGTTTTAGCACTAGTCTAACGATCACGATTATTTCCGACATCCCGTCACGCGGGAGACGTTTTTGTTTAACAAACTGCAGAATGTGGAACACTTATTCAATATCTGCTTAGTAGAGCAATTATGATTGTAAACATCGTTGAGATTTTCAAGAACTTTTTCAAAAACAACTTGGTATACAGCATGGTATAGAGTATTATATACAGTACAGTATATAATACAGTATAGCATACAGTATAGTATACAGTATAGTATATAGTGTGGTATACAGCATAGTATACAGTATAATATGCAGCATAGTATACAGTATAGTATACAGTATAGTATACAACATACGATACAGCATATGATACTGTAGTACAGTTTGAGTAGTGAGTATTCATAATGCACATAAATTAATAATAAATGAATGAATTAATTAATTATGCCCTAGCAATGCTAACATTAGTCAACATAAGTTTAAAATAAGTTTAAATATGTAAAATAAATGTTTCAAAATGTCCAGAAATTACATATTGTAACATCAACTTTTGCTTACGGATTGGCCATTTATTCTCATAATTGACGCGGTAAATGTGAGACTGTTCCAAGGAAACAACCAAGCCTCATAGCGAGAACGGCCCGCGGTACGATTCGTATTTGACTGAAAGCAGATGATGGGTGATGCTCAACGCAAGCTCACGTTACGTCTGCCTGCTGCATTAAGTTAGGCTCGTGTCTGGCCGATGACGTCGAGACCAGCTAAACCAATACACTCGAACCCAGGAGAACTTAAATAAGTGACCTAGTCTGGATTACACAGTTTTAACGTGCTCCTGAACTGGAGCGTCATTTGCGTTGCCGATCCAGTGGTGATTAACATAACTTAAAATTCATTGTACTGACTTTATCTATCGCATCTTCGTGTAATCAAAATAGTCCGGTTTACTATCGTGCAACCGCAACATAGCTTTGACCATGTCGGCGACGGTATAGTTGTACACGAGACAGTAACATGATAGTTATTATATCTCGGGGCCAAATGTGAACTGCTAACCTTTTGACCTCGTTTTGTCAAAGACAGCGCCATGCGAACCTGCGATAAGTGACTTTAAGTAGGTGAACGTGGCTTTACAAAGACGAAAGGTCTGTAAGGTCAAATATGTAACAGGAGTATTGCAATACTCCGAGTAGGTCTGTTGGACGTTGCAATTGTTTTGTTCAATAAAAAACGGCAGTTTGGTGAAACATCGTGTCGTACTCGGTGTCTTTGAAACGCAACCAGTAATGATTCCATATCAATTAACCTATTAATTAATGCAGTTTGTCTTCAAGTATTTGAAGCGTGCTGCCATTAAACATTACGTGCAGACTTAACATAACATGTAAAAATGGATAAGTTGTTACATAGCGCAGAATCCAGTCATTTAGACGGCACAATATAGTTCACCCTCGCCAGACCTGTTTATTTCAAAACTTCTTTGAAGCATTCAGCCACGCTGCAATTAAAGCGCGACAATAATAATTCACATAATTGCCATGCAGCCACATAAGAAATTCAATATCGTGGACGACTGAATACCAACACCACGGACCCGTTGCCAGATTTGTGCATAATTTCGCAGGAAGCATCAGTCGACTCCCAAAGGGAGTAATCTAAAATCTCACAAGTCCACTACATACACGAGTCATGCTCGTAGGTCACGAGAAGGTCGTCTGCACACTACACGTGCAGCGTGTCACGTAGCGCCCGGCGTCATTCGTGAGATTTCTCGGACAGATACGAGATTGTGAATGAATGCCTGCGATGAGACGGCAAATCTTACTGCCCGCGACCGCAGATTTCACCGTCGGGTCAGACCGCCCCAGGGTTGGGCCAGATATATAAACAAGATACAGAGAGGTCAGATGAAGGTGGGATAGCAACTCTATCGGGTTGGATTATCTGGACATGCCGTTCTATCATCCGCTTCCACAAAACAACATTTTATGTAAAACGATTTTCCTTGGATAACTGAACAATATTGTTTTAGTGGATATTTGAACGTTAAATTAATGAGTATTTATAACATGTTATTTGGTTTAAAATAGTATCTATGCAAAAGGTGTTACTGTCGTTAATTAATGTTTTTGAAAATACACGATTTAGCGATGAATTAAAATATGCTTTTTTACGACATATCTAGAGACCGGTTTACTGCAATTAAACTACATTTGAAAGTGAGATATCTTTATTTTACATGATGATTTATTTGTGCGTCAATGTATTGCTTAATGCAATTTCTGAGGGTAAATTGTCTACAACAATAAAGATTAAAACTTGAAGTATAACAGTGTTGATTTAGATGTACTTTGATAAATTCATATAATTTATGCATTTTAATATGACGCCAGTTCCCTATTAATCAACCAATGAAAACCGTTGTACACTCCTTCTAATGCATATTTAACATATCATAGCGTGACTGAAATCCTTTATTTAATTACATTTGTCCTATTTATTCAAAACACTAAAACAACAACCCGACACGCGTAAAATGTGTTGCTGTTTTGTCAATCACAGGAATGGTGAACATTTAATCGTTATCCTAAGTGCTGCTACGAATGTTCGCTGCACTCTATCAGCCGATGGGGGGGGGCAGTCTGGACAACGTCATTTGCGCCGCCTTGGTCATTAGTCGAAAACGACTTAACGGAGGTCAACATATGCGAATTATGGCCGGCAAACATCACTGAGAGGTCCAGAGTTGAAAAGGGCACTGGACACTCAGGATTAACCGGATTTCGTTAAAGGTACGGTGCTTCACAAGTGTTTAAATAATATGTTTATTCATTCTCAGACGACATAACAGTGACCACTATATTAACATAGCATCCCAAACAAACACACACGCACGCGCACGCACGCACGCACGCACACACACACACACACACACACACACAAACACCTGTACAACAGAAACGACAATGATGTTTGTTCTTTTCACGATTATTTGTCCAGCCTTGTGGACTGACCAGCGAGCCACTTCTTCCACGTGCAGTAAAGTCAACTGGTCTACAGCGTCGTTAAATCAGTGGGCACGGACTATTTCCTTACAGTTTGGCCTCACTGGGTTTGTATTACGATAACCACGCCACATGTTGCGCTTAGTTGAATACACTGACCCGGGATAATATGACTAGTGACAGCGACCAGCAATCATAGCTATTATCCAATTAGGTGATATGTATACACCTGTATTTATTGCGCGCACTGTACGGGTCGATTATCTGTGTTATCTCGCGCATCATCTAGGCTACCTAGATAATGGGAGTGTTCTAGGTTGCGGGCGCCGACATTAACGGTTTTTATCGCATTGTCATAACGG
Source organism: Lamellibrachia satsuma (assembly GCA_033239005.1). Classification (NCBI taxonomy): domain Eukaryota; kingdom Metazoa; phylum Annelida; class Polychaeta; order Sabellida; family Siboglinidae; genus Lamellibrachia; species Lamellibrachia satsuma. The sequence goes on along the minus strand of BSQZ01000016.1, from coordinate 3,262,307 downwards.
CGCGCTATGCAATTAATCGTCTGTAATTATTTAAAATTAATCTCAATGCTGAAATTGTTTGTCAAACATTAACGCACATGTACACGTGTTTCCAAAAATTCACACCTGCCAATAACATCAATGAATAAATCGTCACCATGCCAATGACATCAATTTAATTAATGCACAATTTGTCGATGTCGCATGCCTAAGTGCGATATCATATTAATGTAGCATTACGAGCATGAGCCACATATATTTGAAAATGTTCTAGCGTTCTAACGGTCATTATGTTAACCAGGTGGTAGATGTTATTAAAGTTCCTAGCATGGTATGTTTACATTGAATTGGTGAAGAGTAATTAAAAATGTATTAAGAACTTAGGCTTAACGTGACATGGTCCGAGTTTAGAGGTCATCAGGTCCGAGGTTAGAGGTCATCAGGTCCGAGGTTAGAGGTCATCTGGCGAACAAGGCATATTGCATTACATTTCCAGCTGGTGATTTGTAGAGGTTTAGTAGATGGCTTAATTAGCCCGTTCGTGGATGTGGACATGAGAGAACTCTGCAGACGGTCAGGAAATATGGGATAGCGGGAGTGTTCTGGGTGGGGGAGGCTGTTCCCCGCTGGAAGGACTGGGTAAATTGCTGTCTTTGAAATGGCAGCAGTGCGCATGCTCGTTGCTGTCTGCTTAACGTCGCCAGTATATGAGTATATCTCTAGATAATGTCCACGATAATGTTCGTTGCACGCATGTTACAATCTATTCATTTTCTGATTAAATCTCTAAGTCAGGCC